>JAQZBX010005968.1:0-38603 GCA_029593785.1 Cabassous unicinctus
GCCATCTTTTTTTCAAGCCTTTATATATCATTTTACAAATAAAAAAAATTAAAAAGGTATTTGTACTTTTGTGTCTGGCTTACTTTGCTTAGTATAATGTCTTCAAGATTCACCCATGTTATCATATGTGTCCCTATTTAATTTCTTCTTACTGCAGCATAATATTCCATCATATGTATGTACCACATTTTGTTTATCCATTCATTGGCTGATGAACACTTGGATTGTTTCCATCTCTTGGCAATTGTGAATAACACCACTATGAACATTGGAGTGCAGATGTCTGTTCCTGTCTTAGTTTTTAGTTCTTCTGGATATATTCCTAGTAGAGGAATTGCTGGATCATATGGCAGTTCTCTATTTAGCTTCTGGAGGAATGGTCAAACTGTTTTCCACAGAGGCTGCATCATTTCAGAATTCCAGCAACAGTAAAGGAGTGTTCCTCTTTCTCCACAACTTCTCTGGCACTTATTGTTGTGTATTTTTAATAATGGATATTCTATGTGGTGTTAGATATCTCATTGTTTTGATTTGCATTTCCCTAATAGCTAGTGATATGGAACATTTTTTTTCATGTGCTTTTTGGCCATTTGTATTTTCTCTTTGGAGAAATGTCTATTTAAATCTTTTGTCCATTTTTTAATTGGAGTGCCTGCTCTTTTATTGTTGAGTTGTGTGATCTCTTTATATAGATTGGAAATCAAACCCTTATCAGCTATGCAGCTTCCAAATATTTTCTCCCATTGGGTGGGCTGCCTTTTCATCTTCTTGATGAAGTCCTTGGAATCACAGAAGTGTTTAAGGTTGAGGAGATCCCATTTATTCATGTTTTGTTTCATTGCTTGTGCTTTCAGTGTAAGGTTTAAGAATCCATCACCTACCACCAGGTCTTGAAAATGTTTCCTTACATTTTCTTCTAGAAGCCTTAGGTATTTGCTTTTATGTTTAGGTCTTTGATTCATTTTGAGTTAATTTTTGTATAAAGTGTGAGATAAGGGTATTCTTTCTTTCTTTTGCTATGGATATCCAGTTCTCCCAGCACCATTTGTTGAAAGGACTGTTCTATCCCCACTAGCAGGGTTTGACAGTCTTGTCAAAAATCACTTGGCTGTAGATGTGAGGATTTATTTCTGAACCATCAATTCAGTTCCATTGGTTTATGTGTCTATCTTTATGCCATTACTCTGCTGTTTTTACCACTATAGCTAGGTAAAATGTTTTAAAGTCTGGAAGTGAGAGTCCCCCAACTTCACTTTTCCTTTTAATTTATTTCTGGCTATTCGGGACCTATTACCCTTCCAGATAAATCTGAAATTCGGTTTTTTCCATTTGTTTAAAAAATGCTGGTGGAATTTTTATTGGTATTTCATTGAATCTGTGTTTCAATTTGCTTAGAATTGACATCTTAATGATATTTAGTCCTCTAACCCATGAGCATGGAATGTTCTTCCAATTATTTAGGTCTTTAAATTTATTTTTAACCATGTGTTATAGTTTTCTGAATACAAGTGCTTTACATCCTTGGTTAAGTTTGTTCCTAAATATTTGATTCTTTTAGTTGTATTGTAAATGGAATTTTTTTTTCCTACTTACACCTCACATTGTGCTTTAAAATTGTATAAAAGCACCACTGATTTTTGCATATTGATCCTCTATCCTGACAATCTACTGAAATAGTTTATTAGCTCTAGCAGCTTTGTTGTAGATTTTTCAGGACTTTCTAGATATAGGATCATATCTTATGTGAAGAGTGAAAGTTTTACTTCTTTCTTTCTAATTTGGATACCTTTTATTTCTTTTTATCACCTGGTTGCTCTAGCTAGAACCTCTAACACTATATTGAACAACAGTTGTGACAATGGACATCATTTTCTTCTTCCTGATCACAATGGGAAAGCTCTCAGTCTTTCATCATTGAGTACAATGTTAGCTGTGGATTTTTTCATATATGGCCTTTATCAGGTTGAGAAAGTTTCCTTCAATTCCTAACTTTTGTAGTATTTTTATGAAGAAGGAATGCTTTGTTTTATCAAATACATTTTCTGCATCAATTGATAAGATCATGTGATTTTTCTTCTTTGATTTATTAATGTGGTATATTATGTTGATTGATTTTCTTGTGTTGAACCAACCACGCTTGCATGCTTGGTATAAAACCCACTTGGTCATGACGAATAATTTTTTTAATGTGTTGTTGGATTCGATTAGCAAGTATTTTATTGACAATTTTTGCATCTGTATTCATTAGAAAAATGGGTCTGTAATTTTCTTTTTTTGGAGTATCTTTATCTGGCTTTAGTATTAGGGTGATATTGACTTCATAGACTGAGTTTGGTAATGTTCCTTCTTGTTCAATTTACTTGAAGAGCTTGAGTAAGATTGGCATTAAATGTTCTTTGACTGCTTGGTAGAACTCACTTGTGAAACTGTCTGGTCCTGGGCTATTCATTTTGAGAAACTGATGAGTGATTCAATCTCTTTATTTGTTATTGGTTTGTTGAGGTCTTCTAAGTCTTCTAGGGCCAGTGTAGGTTGTTTGTAAATTCCTAGGAATTTTTCCATTTCATCTACATTGTCTAGTTTTTTGGCATGAAGTTGTTCATAGTATCCTCTTATGATCTCTCTTATTTCTGTGAGTAATATTCCCATTTTCAGTTTTTATTTCATTCATGTGCATCTTCTCTCATTTTTTCTTAGTCTAACTAAGGGTTTGTCTATTTTGTTAATCTTCTCAAAGAACTAATTTTTGAGTTTGTTAATTCTCTCTATTGTTTTTTGTTTGTTTGTTTTTTGTTCTCAATTTCATTCATTTCTGGTCTGATTTTTGTAATTTCATTTCTTCTACCTGCTTTGGGATTAGTTTGATGTTCTTTTTCTAGCTCCTCCAGCTGTGTAGTAGGTCATTGATTTTTATCTCTTTATTCTTTTTTAATGTAAGCATTGGGGGCTATAAATTTTCCTCTCAACACTGCCTTTGCTGCATCACATAGGTTCTGATATGTTGTGTTCTCATTGTCATTCATCTCAAGATATTTATTGATTTCTCTTGAAATTTCTTATTTGATCCACTGATTATTTAAGAGTGTGTTGTTTAATCTCCATATATATGCTAATTTCCCCTTTCTGTGTCACTTGTTGATTTCCAACTTTATTCCATTATAAGCAGAGAAAGTGATTTGTATAATTTCAATTTGATTGAATTTATTGAGA
Organism: Cabassous unicinctus; assembly: GCA_029593785.1. NCBI lineage: Eukaryota > Metazoa > Chordata > Mammalia > Cingulata > Chlamyphoridae > Cabassous > Cabassous unicinctus. The sequence goes on from JAQZBX010005968.1 coordinate 3,211, forward strand.
TCTGATTTGTGACCCAACATATGGTCTATCCTGGAGAAAGATCCATGAGCACTTGAATAGAATGTATACTCTGCTCTTTTGGGGTGCAATGTTCTCTATATGTCTATTAGGTTTTGTTCATTTATCATATTATTCAAGCTCTCTGTTTCTTTATTGATCCTCTTCTCAGATGTTCTATGCAATGCTGAGAATGATTATTGAAGTCTCCAACTATTATTGTAGAGATGTTGATTTCCCCCTTCAGTTTTGCCAGTGTTTACCTCATGTATCTTGGGGCATTCTGGTTAGGTGCATTTACATTTATGATTGTTATTTCTTCCTGGTGAATCATCCCTTTTATTAATATGTAATGTCCTTCCTTGTCTCTAATAACAGTTTTGCTTTAAAAGGCTATATCATCTGATATAAGTATAGCTACCCCAGCTTTTTTTTTTTTAGTTACTGCATGCATGGGAATATCATTTTGCAACCTTTCACTTTCAATGTATTGGTATCTTTGGGTCTAAGATGAGTCTCTTGCAGACAGCATACAGGTAGCTCATATTTTCTTATCCATTTCACCAGGCTGTGTCTTTTAATTGGGGAGTTTAATCCATTAGTATTCTATGTTATTGCTGCTAAGGCAGTTCTTTTTTCATCCATTTTGATCTTTGCATTTTATCTGTCATTTTATTTTCACCACACTTTTGAAACTCTTACTTACTGTTACTGATAGTCAACATTTCTAGACTCTCTTCCAAGCCTCTCTCTCCTATCTTTTCTTTTTATGCTGTAACACTCCCTTTAGTATTTCCTGCAAAGCCAGTCTTTTTGTTATAAACTCTCTCAGTTTCTGTTTATCTGTGAATATTCTAATGTCATCCTCATTTATGAAAGATAATCTTGCCAGACAACATTCTTGGCTGTTATCTTGCAGTATCTTAAATATATCATACCACTTACTTCTTGCCACCATGGTTTCTGATGAGAAATTAGCACTTAATTGTTTTGGGTGTCCCTTATGTGTTATGCATTGCTTTTCTCTTGCCACTCTCAGAATTCTCTCCTTGTATTTGGCATTTAACAAATGGATTAGTATTTGTCTTTGAGTTGGTCTATTTGGATTTATTTGGATATGAGAACATTTTGCTTCTTATACACAGATATCTATGTCCTTCAATAGGGTTGAGAAATTTTCCTCCATTATTTCTTCAAATATTTCTTCTGCCCCTTTTCCCTTCTATTTTCCTTCTGGGACACAGATGACATGTATATTTGCATGTCTCTTGCTGTCATTTAGTTCCTTGAGATCCTGTTCAATTTTTTCCATTTTTTTCTTCATCTGTTCTTTCTGTATGTTCACTTTCAGAGACAATGTTTCTGAGCCCATCAATTCTTTCTTCTGCCTCCTCAAATCTGATGTTATATGCCTCCAGTTTATTTTTACTTTCATTTATTGCACTTTTCATTCCCGTAAAGTCTGCTGTTTTTCTATGTATGCTTTCAAATTCTTCTTTTTTCTCCCTTAGTGTCTGGGGGAAAAACCCAGCCCCTACTAGCACTGTGATTTTCAATCAGCCCTGCTTCCCCTCAAGCTGGTGGCATAGTCAAAATGGCAGCTACCAGCCTCCTTCTGACATGGACATGCTCAAAGTTTAGTTGTTCCTAGGATTATACTTTAGACCACCAAATTTACTAATCAGTAGCTGAAGTAGGTGTCACACTGTGTCTTCTTGTGCCATTTTTTGGTAAATGAAGCTTCCAATTCCAGCCACAGAATAGCTCCAAATGTGGCTTGCACTATGGGAACTGACCTCTTCAGCATGGAGGGCTCTACTCATGAATCCTCTCTGCAGATGGGCAGTCTCCTCCTTCCATAGTTTCAAGGATGTTGCAGGATACTCTTCGGGACTCCTGGGGTCCCCAAACAGGTGCTTTAGATAGCTCTGGGTGATTACTAACTGCCCAGCAGACTGAGCTGACTCCAGGAGCTCATTACTCTGCCACTATCTTGGCTTCACACCCCCATCAACTTTTCAATGAAATAAGCCAGACACAAAAGTATAAAAATTTTATGCTTTGTTGTTATGAAATAATTAAAGAAAACTCATTGTTAGAATTCAGAATATAAGTTACCATGGGCTGGGAGAGGGGTAGGCAATGGGTAAATAATGCTTAACTTGTACAGAATTCTATTTGTATTGATTGTAAACTTTTGTAATTGGGTGGTAGTGATGGCAGCAGAACATTGTGAGTGCAATTAACAATTAACAACACTGAATTATAAATGTGAATGTGGTTAAAATGGGAAATTTTAGGTTGTATATATGTTATTAGGAAAAAGTACAACATAAAACACAGAACTGTACAACACAGTGAACCCTATTGTAAATGCTAGAGTATACTTAGTGCAATTATAAAAATATTCTTTCATGAATTATAACAAATTGTATTTACTAATTCAAAGTGTTAATAATAGGGTTGCATATTGGAGAAAAAAATACACCCTAATGTATACTATGGACTATAGTTAATACTACCATTATGATATTCTTTCATCAATTTTAACAAAATAACACAATAATGTAAAGTATTAATAATAGGGAGGGTATATAGGAATTCTGTATTTTTACAGAAATTTTTTGTAAAGCTATAATTTCTCTAATTTAAAAAATTAAATTAAAAACAAAACCTCAAAAAAGCTGATTGCTAATCCAGATTCACCTAGTATTTCCTCATATATTTTCTTTCAGTTTTTTTATAGATTTTCATTTTATGTTTAGGTCAACAATCCATTTGAATTATTATTTTTTTGCTGAATTTACTTATAAATTATACTAATCCATATTTAACTTCTTTTGATTACTTTGGGTAATCTGTGATATTTTTCAGGTCAGCACATAAATATTTTGTTATTATAAAGGTTTGCTCTAAAATTGTTTTATTAATCATCTGGATCTATTTCAGTTTATGCTCTTTCTTACTTCCTCAGTTGGTGTGAATGCTCTTTCAATGTGGTTACACAAATTAATTTATATTTTGTTTCCTCAGTCTGATATTCTTGCTGCTATTCCTGCTCTAATATTAACTCCTTGGTTCCTCAATTCCTGGGTTTTACCTTGTCTTTCTCATTCTCTCAATGACTGGAATTGGAATTTTAATCTAGTGTTTTCCAACAGTTTTCACATCATTGCACAAATTGGAGTCCTCTGGATTTCTGATGCGTTATCAAAAAATATCCTTTATCTTCAACCTCTTCCTTGAATGTTCCATCACCATTTTGTTCTAAGGTAGTGGTTCTCAATCAAGGGCAACTTTGCCCCAAAAGGAACATTTGGCCCTTTCTGGAGGTATTTTCAGTTGATAAAAAGCCAGTTTGGTGGGAGGGGATGTTGCTTGTATCTAGTTGGTAGAAAGAGTTTGTGGATGCTGCTAAACATCCCACAGTGCTCAGCACAGCCCCAGCAATCAAGTTTTTTCCAGATTATGGTGCCAACAGTGCTAAGAGTGAGAAAGTCTGCCCTAAGGGAAACTTGGCTTTCCCTGCAAACCTTGTATCCATTGTAATTCGTGGCTGATTTTTTCTACACAGCCTCCTACCACTAGACTGGTGGTGGTGGTGTCCACCTTGCTCCTCATTACTGCTTTCAGATAATTATTCTTCCCTCTTTCCTAAACACAGAAAGAAACCTATATTTGAATCTCATGTCATCAGATGACATCACCCACTGCCTTCACTTGCTGAGGACTGCAGCTCCCTGTCATGGGCCCTCATTTCTTGACAGTTTCCATTACTGGCCATCTGTTACTCTCTCCAATACTACTCACAGCTCAATTCTTGGAAGCTACATCGTGGCCTCTCAGTTCTTTGATTCCACTCCTCCTGTGATCCTGTCTACACCCTCTGAAGCCACCCACTTCCATGGTCCTCCCTTAGATACTCTTATTACCAGTAAGTGTGGTCTCTACACAATATCACTTTCATGCATCCTACTCTCAGCCCATCACCTTGCATGACTTCTATCACCTTAAAATTTGGACCATGAACCTTAAGTTATCTCATGTCTGTTTACTCTCCTAGATAAATAGAGCAATAAAACAAGAAGACAGAACAATTATAAAAATATATATGCACCTAATGGCAGAGCCCCAAAATATATAAAGCCAATACTGACAGATTGCAGGGATATATAAACAGTAGTATCTTAATAGTAGGACACTTTAATAAAACACTTTCAATAATCAATGGAACATATAGACAGATCCATATGGAAATAGAAGACTTGAATGATAAAATTTATATAGAAATGTAAGGGACCTGTGGAAGTTTGAAACTATTTTATGAATTCTAAAAAGAGGAAGATTATGTTTATGGGATGGCCCACTCTTGTGGGTGTGAAAACTCAGATTGAGTCTCTGTTCTCTTGCTGGGTCTGATAAAAACCTGAGACACATAGAAAAAGAGCTCTGCCATTTTTTGATCCTGCCATGTGACAGAAAGGAGAGAATCTATGAGCTGATGACCCAGGGAGAGATAAGCTATGCTGATAGCTGGCAGCTGAATTTGGGAAGAAAATGGAGCATCCAAGCCTAAAAGAGAAGTCCCAGTAAGAGACAAGCCCTATATTTGGTTTCCCACAGCTGAGCTCCAGAAGATGGTACAACCCAGAGGGGAGGGCAGAGACCAGGCAGAGATTGCTGGCCATCTTGCTTCAACACATGGCAGCTGTTTTGGGTGAGAAAGCACCTCTTACGGTGCCTTGAGTTGGATTTTTCACAACCTTGAAACTGTAAGCTTTAACCCCACATAAATATCCTCTATAAAAGCAAACACATTTCTGATCATTTGCATTGGCACCCCTTTGGCAAGCTATTTAATAATAAAGGACCCCAAAGAGCTGAAGACACTTGAAAAACAAGAATGAAATAGGAGGACTCCCTCACCCCATCTTAAAACAGTTAAAAAGCCACAGTAATCAAAACAGCTTGCTATTGTCACAAGGGCAGACATGGACTAATGGAAATGAATTGAGTGTTTAGAAATCAATGCTTATATTTGTGAACTACTGATTTTTGACAAGGGGACAAAGACCACTTAATTAGGGAATATTAGCCTTTTCAAAAAATGCTGCTTGGAATGGTACTGTATAACAGTGAATCCCATAGTGGAAGATGGACTGTGGTTAAAAGAACAATTATGAGAACATTCTCTCACGAACTATAACAAATGTATAATCCTAATTAAGGGTGTTGATAATCAGGAGGGCAAGATATGAGTTATAGTTAATATTTTGATGATTCTCTTTCATAATTTGTAACAAATGTTTCACAACAATGCAAGATGTCAGTGGTGGAGTGATGTATGGGAGACCTGTATGATGATATACATGTTTATTTTGTCAGTTCACAACTTTTACTATAAAATTATTGTTTGTGTATGTTCATGTATGAATGATATGCTTCAATAATTTTTTTAAAAAATGCTGCTGAAAAAAGTGTATCTCCACATGCAAAAGAAATAAGGGGAGTAGAGATTTGTGACCTGATGCTTAATTTGAGCAGAATTTACAATTAGTTGATTGTAAAGATTTGGAAATAAATGCAGGTTGTTTTAATTTGCTACAGGGCTGCCAATGCAAAGTGCCAGAAATGCATTGGCTTTTATATTGGGATTTACTTGGCGGTAAAATCTTACACTTCTGAGGCCATGAAATGTCCAAAAAGGCATTAGCAGAAATGCTTTCTCACCAAGGTCAGCTGCCATATGGTGAAGCAAGATGGCTCCTGATCTCTGCTGAGGTCTCTGCCCTTTCCTCCAGAAGATACATTCTCCCAGAGCTCAGCTGAGTATAATAAAGCATATGGTTTGTCTCTTACCAGCCCTTCTCTATCAGTCTCAGGTGTCCCACTGCCTTCCTGAGTTCAGGTGCAAGCTCTCAGGCATATGGCTCCTCTCTTCCTTGGCCTGAGTTCTTTAAGCCTCATGAGGCTTCTCTTCTTGCAGCTCAGCTGTGGACAAACCTGAAGTCCTTTCTCTCACATTGCAGGATCAAATATGACAGCTTCCCTTATCTGTGTCTCCATTTTCATAAGACTGAACAAGAGAGCCAAGACTCAACCTGAGTCATATTTCACTGACCAAGTCCAATTGAATTCAATTAATATCCAATTGAAAGAGTCTCATACCCACAGGAATGGATTAATTCACAAACTTAATCTTTCTTTTTTTGAAATTCATGAAACAATTTCAAGCTGCCAATGCTTTGATGGTGGTTCAGTGATATTAGTGTAATTAACAGCATGAAGTGTGAGTGTTAACATGGTTGAAAGGAGAAGATTTGGGATGTCCATGATGCTATAAGGAAAGCTAGAAGATAAAATGGGCAACCGTATAACAGTGAACTCTGGGGTGGCTGAGGATTGTGATTAATAATACAAATATAAGAATGTTCCTTCAAGATCTATAGCAAAGGTACATTATTGTAAAGGGTGATGGCAGTGGTACTGATATATGGGAAAAAATGCATGTAAAGCATACTTCTAAGGGATAAGAATGTAATTTTTTGTCATAAGTATGTTTCCTTGAGAGATAGAGGTCTACACAGTAGCTAACAAAATATCAAACTTTCATCCTGGGGAAAGCCTGCTTCTTTCTCAAACAAAATCATACAATTTTCAGGACTATATAAGCCATGCCTAACAAAAGAAAACAGGCCAATATGCCAAATCCTAAATTTTAATGCTTGTACTTATGAACCTTATTATTGTAAAAGTGAAACTTGCCTAATTTTAATGAATGTCTAAGAGTTATCTCCTGAAAACCTCACTGTTACTCAATTGTGGCCTCTCTCCAAGCTTCTCTCAGCAAATGAATTGACTACCTTCCTCCCAATGTGGAACATGACTCCTGGTGATAAGCCTCCCTGGTTCTGAAGGATTATTACAAAATGCTAATCACTGATGCATTTGCAAAAAGACCTTGAAAAGGGGGGAAACATTAAATCAAAGAGAATTATTTTGGCTAAGAGATTTCAAAGTTAGAAGTCATTCCAGAGTTTACACTTAGGCAAGTCTCAGACTAATTTCACAAACTGCCACAGTAAACAGTAAACAAAGCCTCAAAGGACAGTGCCCCGAAGGGCTTTAGGCACATCTGATACTAGAGGTAAGGCACACAGCCCCATGAAATCAACACCCTTTCAGCAATCCCTATTTGGGAATATATGATAATCTATTTCCCCAATATAACATAGTTAAACTCACTTATAATTCCTTAACTCATGATTCTTCTACTCCTTTTATTTGAACTTATAATTTTCAATATACCCATTAAATATATCTCTCAGAGGCTTAAATCTATGGATTGTGCATATGTTGATTGAGTGTTGAATTCCAACAGAGTTGCAACCAATTCCTACTCTCCACTTCTTCAGGCTTGCCCTGGGCACTGACAAAATAAGGATGTGGACAAGCTCCAGCCTCCAAAAGAAGAAGTATCTACAACTGCAATCAAGAAAGTTCCTTCCATCTACACCATATCTAAGCCCCCCTCTCAATCTGAAGCAGAATGGGCATCACAATTACAAAGTCATCAAGATTGAGGAGTGAACAAACATAAGGGAGAATGCAACCATGGAAAAAAGAAAACTTATTATTATTGTTGTAATGGAAGAACTCATAACATTCATATAAACATAGTGGATACCACAGGTCCTGAGGGGAAGGACAGGGAAGAATAGGCAAAACATGAGGCATTTTGAGGGAACTGGAATTGTTCTCCATGCTATTGCAATGATGGATACAGATCACTATATATTTTGTCAAAACCTATAAAATTGTTTTTTGCAAAGTGTAAATCATAATGTAAGCTATAGACCTTGGTTAGTAGCAGTGCTTCAATATTTGTTCATCAATTATAACAAATGTACCACACTAATATAAAATGTTATTAATAAGGGAATATGTGAGATGTGGAGGGAGTGGAGTATATGGGAATCTCCTATATTTTTGCTGTACCTTTTCTGTAGTCTAAAACTTCTTTAAAAATAAAGTTTAAAAAAGTAAAAAATAATTAAAATAACAATGGGATACCATTTCATACTCATTAGAAAGGCTGCTATTAGAAAATCAGAAAATAAGTATTGGAGATGATGCAGAGAAATAAGAATACTCATTCATAGAGGGACAATATGGCTCAAATGATTGGGCATCCATCTGCTATATGGAGGGACCCAGGTTCACTCACTGGGACCTCCTGGTAGAATAAAAATAGAAGGTGTGCTGGTGAGCCACTGGCCCAAATACACATGTGCAGTGAGCCACCAGCCCACATGTATGTGTGGTGAGCCAAGCCCCACCGAGCCACACAGCAAGATGATGATGCAGCAAGGGAGACACACAGGAGAGAGCCAGGATGAGACATGCTAGAAGCCAGAACTGAGGTGGCACAGGTGGCAGGATGCCTCTCTCCCACATCAGAAGTCCTTACAATTGAATCCCAGTGAAGAGTGGAGGAGAAGGATGAGAAGAGAAGGCAGGAAACAGACACAGAGGATCACCCAGCAAATGGACACAGAGAGCAAGCAGTGGGGGGAGTAATAAATAAAGTAAATAAATCTTTAAAAAAAGAATACTCATTCATTGCAGTTGGCAGATATATACCCAAAGAAGTTTGAAACAGGGACTCAACAAATGTTTGCACATCAAATTGCATAGTGGTATTACTCACAATTGCCAAAAGATGGAATCAACTCAAGTATCCTACAACTGATGAATGGATAAATAAGATGTCATACACACACACACACACACACACACACACACACACACAATGGAATATTATTCCCACATAAAAGGGAAAGAAGTCCTGATACATGCAACAACATGGATGAACCTTGAGGACATAATATGTGAAATAATCCATACACATGAGAACAAATATCACATGATTTCACTGATTTGAAATAATGAGAATAAGCAAACTCAGAATCAGAATCTAGAATATAGGTTACCAGAGGATGGGGTGGGTATAAGGAATAGGAAGTTAAGGCTTAAAATGTACAAGCTTCTTATTCTGAATGATGGAATAGTTTTGGTAGTGGATGGTGGTGATGATAGCACAACAGTGTGAACACAACGACAATGAAATATGTATTTGAATTTGATTAAAAGGGGGAATGTTATATTGTTAACCCCATGTTAACAGAATAAAGCCTAAATTAAACCGTGGACTATAGTTAGTACAATTTTAACAATTTTCTGTCTTCAATTTTAACAAATGTACCACACCAATGCAAGTTGTTAATAACTGGGTGGTATATGGGAATTCTCTATTTTATGAATGATTCTTTTGTAAGCCTACAACTTTTCTAATAAAAAAAATTTAACAAAATATGCTCTGCATCATCACGTAGCAGAAGTACATGGGTCACATGGTTTTTGTCCTGTCCTGCAATATTCATAAGGCAAGAAGTTTCAGAAACTACAGAATCTGATATTTTAGAAAAGTGGCTGCTGAAATTCTGTCCTGAATTAACCATCATTTGAGGCAAGGTCCCTGTATTTATCTTTTTCTTTATATATATTGGTGTGTGTGTGTGGGTGGAGCATTAATCTTCTGTAAACTGTAAATTATTCCATAAATCACCATTACTAATTAAATGTAGCCCCACTTAGCACAACTCTCCACTCCTCTGAAGTTCCAGCTACAACCACACACCCAGCCCTGGTCCCAGGACCATGAGCTTTGGCTTGGATCACTACCTGTGCACAGCCTCTTCCCACTGCAAGGTGTTCAGAAAAAGCTCTCCACTGTCTTCACACCAATCCTGGGCCAGCAGCATGGGCAGCTTCCACTCACAGTTGCTGTCCCACTTTCATGTGGTTTTGTCATGTGGTCTTAGCCACCTGCTCCTCAGCCTCATTGCTCAGCCTGGGCCTGGACATGAGTCCAGTAGCAGCAGGAACCAATGAGTACAATATCATCTGCATCACAGAGAAGGAGCACCTACAATGCCTCGATGACCACTTTGCCATGTTTGCTGAGAACATGTATGAGCTGGAGATGCATATACATGTTCTCAAGGCTGAGCTAACCATGCTGCAGCAGTGCAACACTGAGCCTTCATTCACTGACTGGCTCTTCCGGTACCAGCTGTGAGATCTGTGAGCACAGCTGGAGGAGGTGAGCTGGGAATACACAGGTCCTGCTGGAGCTTGAAGAGCTGGCCAAGAAGGTGCAGTGGCTGCTGGTTTGCTGCAAGGAGGAGAGCCATGGGCATGTAAGTGCCCAGTAACCTGAAGTTACAGCAGCACAACTTGAAGGGTGCCATGCTGGCCTACCTGGACCTGGATAAGAAGTTGGAGTTGTTACTGGATGAACTGGCCTATGGGCACCAGGTGCATGATGAGTGCTGCTGGCCACTCTGCAGTCATGGTCACAGTCTGTTTGCCAGGGTGGATGTGTCGGTGGCTAAACCAGATCTGAGTTTGGCACTGAGAAAGATCCATGCCTAGTATGAGTCCCTGGCCAAAAAGAGCCTGTCATCAGATAAGGAATGGTACAAGGCCAAGTTGCCAACAAGAATGAGTAGACTGCGTGCAGCACTGAGGCCATCTGGATGAGGCTAGAGGAGATCCACAAGTACCAGCATCAGCTGCAGGCAGGTACCATTGTGATTGAGGGGTTTCATGGGGCTGAGTCCTTGGAGAGGCAGATCCTGGAGCTGGAGGAGTGGGACAGTGCTGAGTTGGGTGGTTTCCAGGATAGCATTGGGCAGCTGGAGAATGAGTTAAGGAACACAAGGAGTGAGATTGCACACCACCTTTGGGAATACTAGGATTTGCTTAATGTCAAAACAGCTCTTGACATTGAAATAACAGCTTACAGGAACTGCTGGAAGGTGAAAAGACACATTTCAGCACCAATGGATTAAGCATTTTGGGCCTGAATCCACTTCCCTTTCTGCTCCCACCTAGAATTTTCAGTTCTACAACCACCCAAGTCTCATCCACTGAGCTGTCACTTCAGAAAGAGAAGGACAAGGAGGCTTTTAAAATAGCCTGTAAGAAAACCTCCCAGATAGGAGATCATTTTGAAGAAATATTAGAAGAGGCAGTAATACCTACTAAGAAAACCAAGAAATCAAATATAGAAGAAAGTACCATTTTAAGTTTTTAAAAAAAGCATTCAAAGCAATTCTCTTGCTTTAAAAAAAGTTAATGCTTAAGAGAGAATAATATGCATTTGACTTCTTAATCAGCCTATTCCTGAACCAAAATACCTATCATTACAATAAAATGTCTTCAAGGCTTCAGTCTCATAGTGTTAAATACTTTCTCAATTCAAAGAACCACCCCTTAGATTGGAGCAAACTGCTGTCCTGTAGAAATCACAGGGAAGTTAATCTAAGAATACAGCCTTCCCACCTGAAGCTCAGGTTTCACAGGAATAGATGACTCAGATGCAGAAGAAGTACAAACTAAGGTGCTAAATCTGTGATCATCATCATTTGCTGTGAATGGAAGTTAACTCACTATTCCCAGCTATATTACCCAGCTACATTCATTCACTATATCCAGCCATTACCCAGCTTTATAGTCTCACACTAGATACCTAAACATTGGATCACTGCCAAAGACAAACCAATGGACCACATTCTTCCCCATTCTGAGAGAACTGTTTCACAAATGATACGTGTTTGTATAATAGACACATTCCCTCCCATTCCACCACAATTCCATGTATCCTTTTCTTGCATCCAGGAAAAAAAGGGTAGTGTAGTATTCTCTTTTAAACATATTTAGGTTCTTCTCAAAATAGCTTACACCCTTGAGCTTTCCTACCTCAATGGGTAAAATTAGATGCATGTTGACCATTTGTATGATTCCTGTAATGAATTATTCCTGCCCATTTCATATCCTTCCAGTTCTCTAGTTTAAAAAAAATGGCAGTGATAAGTTTAAGGGTTGCCCTCTACAAATAAAATACTATAAAGAGTCCCTTGATTATAGACTATCAGCTTTATTCAAGTCCATTTAATTAGGGAAAACTATTTACTTAATTAGAAATAAAGTTTTTCACCTTAACTTTAGAATCACAGTAATAGTTACCACAACTTGTGATTAAGCTGAACTTAGATTTAGTAGTATAAGGTAGAAGAGGTGACATTTCTATGAATGGAAAAAATCATGGTCTCCTCTACGTTAGTTCATTTGTGGTGATTTAGAATTAGCTTTTCCACTCTTAGACCAAATCCACATTTTCCCTTCCCACTCACTAATCTAGGTCATAAAGATGCCTTGTTTTTACTCTCCTATGCCTTTTAAGAGTACTAAATATAGGATATTTTATCACCAGGAAATGATGCTGCTGTCCAAAAGTAAAATAAATGACTTCTGGTCAACCAACACCACGAACAGGTATAAAAAATTAAATCTCTTTTGTAAAAGAATCTTCCCTAACAGTTTTGATATTGCTACACAGTTGGTTTGGATTCCTTTCCCTGATGGAGAGGAAGAGACACTCAGACTAGAAAATGGTATTCATACCCCTACTCACCTTCTAGGAAGTAGATTCTGGAGAGTCAACTTTTCACCTGCCTAACTGTGTAGCAGGTGTATTGACAAGTTCTTCATATATACTAGGCTCTATGCAGGATTTATTGTGTCAGCTGTCACTTCCACAAGAGTTTAAGAGTTCTCCATGTCTTGCTTACACATCTCCATTGAGAGCTCTGGGGTAAAAAGGAAGTGATGCTTTTAACTGAATTTTCTTATTCTAGCACTTGCCTCATTAGTTCAAGAAACTTAAAAGATATTTTTCTCTTCGTCTTCTCCCTTACCCTTTACTCCTCACAGTTATATAATAAAAGTCACATAAATTAAAAAAAAAAACTAATTTAATGTATTTCATCAAGTGATGATAATACATCATTAACATAAGCAGGATTAACTCATCCACTTGTACCTGTGGTCTAGAAAAAAATGTATTAAATGTGAGTCTGTTCTTGAAAATTTATGTATATTCATATATTTAATACTCATAATGATACTTCTGCTTATGGTTTATTTACCAATTCAATAAATCATGTACTCAAGAGTTTCAGAAAACTTTATTAATTTGACAGAATTACATGATTAGAAAATGATAGCAAAATTTTGAATTTTGATCTGCCTGTCTGCCAAGCTCAAATTCCTTGGAGTTACCCACCACTCCTAGGTTTTAGCTGGAATGTCCAACTCACATCAGTCATCAGAGGTCCAACCCTGTTGTCATAACCACCTATCCTTCTAGTTTGTTCACACAAATGCTCCCCATGCAGATTCTCTTTCTACTCAAGGACCTCCAGCACATTCATGCCCTCACCAAATACCATCCTCTATCTCTCCTCATTTTTACTGCCAAGTTTAATCCACATTTACTTATCAAGACCATATTTTCTTCTTATGTCCCTATTATGATTTACCACATCCATTGATGAAAACTGCAATAGTGCCTGAATCCAAATACTTGTGTTTTATCATCAAACAGCACATGATGAGGATAATGGTCTTCATCTAAACAAAGTCATAGGTACAAGTGGTTTTCAAATATACCTGGCAACCCTTCTGGTCTTCCTAGTTAATAATGCTGTCTTACTCCATACACAATTAAAATTTTCTCCATTCTTTCTGATGATGATGTATTTTCACTTTTCTCACTCTTAATAGGTACAAGTACCTCCTACTAAACAGATGGAATATGTAACTTGCCAAATTACACTGTAACTACTTAATATCTTTAAATATTCCTGAATTCATACATATTGGCTACTCCTTTCTTAATTTAATTGAAATGTCATGCTACTTCTTGCTAAGTCCAATGTCTCCAATTGAATACTATCTTCCTTGCTTTTTGAGAACTATATTGATGATTATAAATTTAATCTCTTTACCAGAAACCTCTCCCTCATTTCACAGTGCATCTCCTCAACATTGATGTTCATTTTTGTCTCTTCAACTTTGAAACAGAAACCTCCTCTGATCCAATTTTCTCTCAAGTTCCTTGCCTGTTCTTCTCTTCACAATCAAGTTGAAATTTCAGTTACTATTTTTTAACACACACCAAACTCTTTGAATTACACAAATCAGCCATGATTTGCAACATGATTTCTTCATGAATGAATCTTGCTAACATCAACAATGTTCTCTAGGGAGAGGGAAAAACAGGTGTAATTCAGGGGCATTTCTGGGACTTGGGAACTGTCCTGAATGACATTGCTACAACAGATACAGGCCATTATAAATCTTGCCATAACCTACAGAAGTGGGTGGGAGAGAGTATAAACTGCAATGTAAACTTTAATCCACACTTAGTAGCAATGCTCCAAAATGTGTTTATAAATTGCAATGAATGTACCTCACTAATGAAGGATGTGTTAATGTGGAAAAATGTGGGAAGTATGGGGAGCAGGGCATATGGGAATCCCCTATATTTTTTATGTGACATTTGTATAATATATGTATCTTTAAAAAAATAAAAATAAATAAAAGCAATTGTTATTGGGAAAAAAATCATGGTCCCTTAGAGAATTATACTAAATTACTCTGCTTCTACTCTATAAATAACAATTGTGATAGCACATATGTTTACTTCATGGTTTACTGGATATAGAAATACCTAGGAAACATTGTGGGTTTGGTTCCATACTACCACAATAAAACAAATATTGCAATAACATGAGTTGGGCTTATTTTCCTGACTTGAGTTTCCTCCTGCTCTTGTTGGCAGGTTGATTACCTAGGACCACCTCCATTATGGAAGATGCAGTGCTTTGTTCTAACTGGAATAGCCACATACTCCAGATTTGGGTTTGCTTTCCCTGCATGCAATGCTTCTTCCAAAACTACCACCTGTGGATTTACTGAATGTCTTATCCACAGCCATGACATTCTACACAGCATTGCTTCTGATCAAAGAACCCACTTCACAGCAGCTGATGTGCCAGAAAGGGCACATGCTCATGGAATTCCCTGGTCTTACCATGCTCCCCATCATCCTGAAGCAACTGGATCGCTAGAATGGTGGAATGGCCTTTTGAAGACCCAATTAAAGTACCAACTACATGGTAATACCCTGCAGGTCTGAAGCAATGTTATCCAGGTGGCTGTGCATGTTCTAAATTACCTTCCACTCTATGGTGCTGTTTTTCCCATAGCCAGGGTTCACAGGTCCAGGAATCAAGGGATGGAAATGGGAGTGGCACCACTCACTATTACCCCTAGTGATCCACTAGGAAATTTTCTGCTTCCTGTCACAACAATCTTAAGCTCTGTTGGTCTCCAGGTCTTAGTTCCAAAAGGAGGAGTGCTTCCACCAGGGAACACAATGTTCCGTTGAACTGAAAGTTAAGACTGCCACCTGACCACTTTGCACTCCTTGTGCCTCTGAATCAACAGGAAAAGAAGCAAATTACTGTACTGACTGGGGTGACTGATTCTGACTATCAAGGGGATATAGGACTGCACATACATATGGAGATAAAGAATAGCCTCTAGGGCATCTCTAAGTACTACCATGCCCTGTGATTAAAGTCAATGGAAAATTGCAACAGTCCAATCCAAGCAGGACTGATGATGGCCCACAATCACAGAAATGAAAGTTGGGTCACCCCACCAGCCAAATAACCACTGCCAGCTGAAGTGCTTGCTGAGGGTAAAGGGAACATGGAGTGGGTAGTAGAAGAAGGTAGTGATAAATATGAACTTCAACCATATGTCCAGTTAAAGAGACAAGGACTTTAATGTCATGAATATGTCTTCCTTGTTTTGTTATGAGTAGATTGTATATGTACATAAAGTGAATATCTTTGTTTTCTTCCCTAACTTTTTTCCATTATATGGCATAAGTTGTATTAGTTTCATGTCAAAATATTTAAGAACGTCAAGTTTAAGAGTGACTATTACCCAAGTACTTGCACCCTATTCTCCCTCATACTCAGTGGTCTGCTCAAGGGGAAGTCTGGAGCTATGTAATTCTGAGTTCCACTGTCTTGGGAGATCTCTAGTTTACAGAGTCAGTCATATTGTTACCATTTATCCTAAAAGAGTAGCTGGGCCCTGAGCCCTTAGGGCTTACAGCTCTTCGTCTGGTACTGTTCTTTGTACAAAGCCTTGTGCTTAAGTTATGTCCAAGGAATGGGAAACTTTCTCTGGGGGAAGGTTGAAAAATGGGGCATACTATGGGCATGGGGAGATTAGAGGCCACCAAGAACAATCAGGGAAGTGATTAATGAAAAGAAGCCACTAATTTTTGTTATGAGAATGTTACAACATTTTGACCTGTTATCCTAAGACCTCCCATTCCCTATATTAGAGGAGGCTTTGGGATCAGTGGCTCATGCTCCTGATGTGGTGTGCTAGGTTCAGAGGAGGAAATATGGATCATGTTTTCAAAACATCGTGTTTGTGCACTATAGGCTGGCTGGTGACTACCTGCATGACTGGTTCTGGGGCTCACCTTTTCATAATGAAATTCAATGAAGCAAACAAGCCCACAAATCTAGGACTACATAGGTAGTATAATACTCAGTGGTGAAAGACTGAAACCTTTCCCCAATAGGGTTAGGAACAAACTGAAGACTCTGTTCTTACAATTGCTATATCACTGTCCAGGCAAGAAAAAGAAGGAAAAGACACCCAAATTGAAAGGAAGAAGGAAAACTATCTCTATTTGCAGATGACAAGATTTATATGGAGAAAGTCATCTAGAATTTATAAAAATACTATTAAAATGAATTAAAAATGGCAGAAAATTACACAAAACTCTGTTATATTTCCTTGGGGGAAAATACATCAAATGTATCATATGAACTATAGTAATAATATTTTGATAATGCTCTTGCATAGTTAGTAACAAGTGTTTCACAACAATGCATGGTGTTGATGGAAGGGTGATGTATGGGATCCCTGCATGATGTTTTGCATGTTTATTTTGTAAGTTCACAACTCTTGCTATACATTATTGTTTATGTATGTTCATGTATGAATGATATACTTCAATAAAATATTGTTGTTAAAAAAAGTCTTGTATTTCTATATCATAGCAACAAAGAATCCAAGAAGGAAATTAATAAAGCATCAAAAAGAGCACAATACTTAGGCAGAAGTTTAACCAAAGAAATGCAAGATTTGTTAACTACAAACCATAGCTGAAATACACTAAAGGAAGGGGTTCTGGGGAAGATATTTTAGGAAGCTAACAGTAATGCAAACTTATTTTACACCCTTATTCATGAGAAATTGACAAATATTGCAATTATACTGTTATAAATGAGATCAGTAACATATAAAATTAGAAAATGTTTTTGAATGTTTCATTTCTAATAATTCAAGAAATTAATATTTTAAAAATTTTGGATTTGTAATATATGATATTTTAAACTTAAAAATTGTTTTATTTTAAGTTACACTTACTTCTCAATTTTAAATACTTATCACTACATGACTTTTTTAATTAAAAAGATACTTAGATTACATAAATGTTACATTAAAAATGTAGGAGACTACCATATGCTCCACCCCCTATATCTCCCACATTAACAACATCCTTCATTATTGTGGTACATTTGTTACAATTTATGAACACATAATGGAGCATTGCTACTGTGTGGTTTATCGTTTACATTATAGTTTAAACTCTCTCCCACACAATTTTGTAAGTTATGACAATATGTATAATGGCCTGTATCTGTCATTGCAATATGATTCAGGACAATTCCAATGTCCCAAAAATGTCCCCATATTAAACCTATTTTCCTCTTCCTCCACTCAGAACCTCCAGATGCCAACTTATCACTACTTTAATGTTACTTGATGTGTTACTCATTAAAAACTAAATAAAACATGCAAAGAGAGGCACCCATATTCCCTTTCTCCTTGGGGTTCAATATGGTGCACTCAGCACTTGCACGTGTCCACAACTTACCCAACTGGACGGTCCCAACATTTTGTATGTTTGTGTCACTATTGTATATGTTTTCCCACTGTCTCTGAATCTACTGGACTTTCTCACCAGAAACAATCCTGAATCCTTAAAAGATACTGCAGAATGTCATGATTTCTAACCATCAAGGCCCTCAAGGAATAGGATCTTGCCTAAGTCTTCCTGAA
The DNA here is from genome assembly GCA_029593785.1 of Cabassous unicinctus. Taxonomy (NCBI): domain Eukaryota; kingdom Metazoa; phylum Chordata; class Mammalia; order Cingulata; family Chlamyphoridae; genus Cabassous; species Cabassous unicinctus. The sequence continues at coordinate 21,340 of JAQZBX010005968.1, forward strand.
ATATTCCATGAGAAAGTAAAGAATAAATCCCATGAGAACAGCACAGTAAATGTTTTGAGAAAAATCATCATGGAGAAGCCATGACAAAGCCCCTCTTCAGCATCAGAGACATGAAACAGGAAGCATTTTACTCACTATGGATAAGGCCCAAATTTTTCCACAGCCACTAGAGCCTCATCATTGGTCCTATACAAGGAAGGTCTTGTCCTTACAGGGTACATTGTGCCATACTCTTAGGCCCCAACAGGGAGGACTTTGTCATTTGGTCTGAGGCTCAGTTGGGTCAAAAAGCAGGTTTAGGAGCTTTCTCCACACTGCCAGGACACAGCACAGAAAGCTTAGTGCTAACTTCAGGCCTCCCTCAGAATCTCTGAAATTAAATATTAATATTTTTCAGTACTATATATTTGAAGTTCAAAGGAAATGAAGCTAACTATCAACTGCCTTGATGAGAATGCATGGGGATGATAAGAAGCAAAGAATAAAGTAAGTAAACAAAAGTCAACTGGTTTCACCTTCCCAACAATGAAGTAAAACAAACAAACAAATGCACTTATAATAGTAAACACACACAATAAATTCCTTTGGTTAAAACCTAAAATATATGTAAATATCTTTATCACATATGTTATGAAAAACTTGAAAGAAATAAAAGAAAATTTAAAGCAATGGAGAAATATTTCTTATTCATAATAGGTAGACTCATTATTTTTAAGGTCTCAATCAAAATTCCAGCAAGATATTTTGTAGATATTGACAAAATGTTTTTACTCCTTTAATAACTTGCAAATTGCTTAAGAAGAAGAATATTGGAAAGCCCACACTGCCTGTTCCCAATCCTTATTATATAGCTACAGTAATTAAAGAGTATGACCTTGGCACAAAGAAAAATGGGCATGAATAGAGTCCACATGTAGACCCATGCAAAAATAGTCAAGTGAACATAATCTTTTCAACAAACGGTAACTGAACAACCGGATGGCCATATAGTAAAACCAATAAGGACATAAGCTTTACATCCTCCACAGAAATTCACTGAAAATAGTTTATAGAATTATGCGTAAATGTAAAATGATAAAAAATTTTAGAATCCAACAAAAAAGAAAATCTGCGTGACCTTAGAATTGCTGGTGAGTTTTCATACACAGCCTCTAAAGACACATGAAAGAAAAAAATAGTAATGGGACTTTATTTTTAAAATTAAACTACTCTGTGGAAGACACTGTTAACAGAATGAAAAGAGAAAAGTCCTCTACCCTGCACTGGGATAAAGTTTTGTAGAACACATATATCTAAAAAGGGCTTGGACTAAAATACACAAAGGCCTGTAGCTCAATTTGAAACAATAATTAAAAATTTAAAAATGACTTATAAACACCTTACCAAATTAGGTATACCATTGGCAAATAAGCACACATAACAATATTCAACATTGATTGTCATAATAGAAGAGGAACTTAGAATCTGAGAGACATTTCATTCCTAATAGAGTGTCTAACTATCCAAAGAACAGACATTACCAATTGCTGGCCATGATGTGGAACAACAGGAATGCTCATTCATTGCTAGAGGAAATGCACACTGGTACAGCCACTTTGGAAGACATTTTGGCATGTCTTAAGAAGTCAGATATCTCAGCATGTGACTCATCAATCATACTCTTTGGTATGTACCCATGTTTCTTTGATAGTAATGTCCACATTAAAAATCATGCACATATTTATAGCAAGTTTTAGTTATAATAACCAGAAGCTAGAAGAAACCAATATGTCCTTCACTAGGTGAATGGCTAAACAAACTGTGGTACAACTATGTCCTGGGACACTACACAGCAATAAAGAGGAAAGCACTATCCTACTACATAAGGACATGGATAAAAATCAAATTCATGTTGGTAAGAAAACAAAGGTCCAGGAAATAGTCTCCATCAAAACAACTATTGACCTAGCAGAAACTGTTGAAATTAACTATATTGAAACTCTGGGTCCAAACGGAACACTGTGTATAATCCAAGATATAATTGGAGGAAGAGGCTTGAGAATTATAGTAAATATGGGTGAATTTCACCCTCTGTGCTGTAGCTACCTGATGGAGTTCAGATAAAGGCCATGACAACTGACAGAAAGCAGGCTGCCTTAGAACGTGGGAGAAAAGCTGGAAAGAAGGATACAGACACCTCTAATCTCAATACACTGAGATAAGATCTGAGAGGAGATTAGTGGGGAGACATCCTGAGCTTCTAAGAGTGTAAGATGTATATGTTAGATAAAGATTTACAAGATCTGCTACTAAAGATTTACAAGGTCTGCTACATGCAGAAATATAAAGAGAACTTAGCCATTAAATGTCAAAACTTGCTGACTTTAGTAAAGTGTAGACTGTCACGTATCTATTGCTTTTGCACATGCACACATGTATTTTCTTTGTTCTAAAGCCAAATAAAAGCCACCATTTATTATGTGGTGGGGCTCTTTTTCTCCCTTTGGACAGAGAGTCCCCTGATTCCAGCTATTTCTTCTCTTTGTCTCATTCTTTCTCATCTGTGGCACCGTTTTCACAGACCCAGTTCCTGAACATCAACATATGGCACCCAACATGGGGCTCTGAAAATGAAACTTTTCTTTCAGTCAGTGCATGAACCCAGGAGCTCCTGAGAGTAGTTTTAAAGAAAAAGAAAACAGAAATGGTAAGATTACATCCTTGGAATGATCAGGGTTATGGGTTTTCAGCAGTCGAACTTTGAAGAGTACTCTAGAGTGTTAAAAACTTTATTAAAAAGCACCAGTGTAACTATTAAATCCTTGGCTTTTGAGGAATATTTTTGTCTTGTACAGAAACATTGTTATTGGTTTCAGCTGCAAGGGGGGGATATTTTAAACCTGAAACAATGGAAGTTAGTGATGAAAGCTTTAAAAAGGGTTTATCAAAAGGGAGAAATGATTCCTATTCATGTGTGGTCTTTCTGTAGTCTTATTTCTGTTGCTTTTGAACCATTACAATCAGATGAAAATGAAGATATTAAAGAGGATACTGCTATTGCTGGACTGATAGCAGAACAAGCTAATGATGATTTTAATGAAAATATATATGAAAAAATTAATGAACAGGCAAAAACAGATAAAATCACGTCTCATAGAAAGGAGGAAAAGAAAAGGGGAGTTTATGGAACTTTTCCAGTGGTCATTATGCCATCTGCTTCAAAAGACGATTTATTGTCTTTTGAACCAAAATCTGCACCTCCTAAGGTATCTACTGACCCATTTTTTGCACCATTTGATGACCCTCCAAAAGTTTCTGTTTTTCTGCCAACACCATCCTCTTCAATTAGGAAAAGCATAGCACAGGGAAGAAGAGAAGGAGATTTAGAAGGTATGCAATTTTTTTCTACTTTACCAGTAACAGTAACTCAAATTCCAGTAGATGTTGAAAATCCCCAAGGGGGGTGTACAATATGAACATGCTCCTATTCCTTTTAAAACTATCAAAGAATTAAAACAAGCCTGCACTCAGTATGGTGTAAATTCTCCTTATACTCAAGGATTGGTGCAAGGAATGGCACAAGCAGACATATTAATACCCTGGGACTGGGATTTGTTAGCTCAAGCTGTTCTTAATTTGGCAGAATTTTTACAATTTAAAACTTGGTGGGCTAATGAAGCTAATATTGTAGCATGATGAAATCAACAGCAAAATCCACCAGTGCCTATTACCATTGAACAAATATTAGGAATAGATCAATGGGCTGGGGTTCCTCACCAAGTTCAGTATGGTGATATTGCCATTGTACAGTTTGATTGTACTCTCTAGCCACCTGGTGATGAATCTCCACCCCTGGACAGGCTGTACAATGATTTTCAAAAATTGTTCAAGTAAATACTGAACCCTATGTTGAATTTGTAGCAAGGCTGGCAGATGTAGTCAACAAGACAGTAACTCAACTTAATCTTAAAGAAATGCTTATTCTGATGTTGGATTTTGATAATGCTAACAGTGAGTGTAAAAAGGCTTTATGTCTGATAAAGGCAAATGGAGGTACTTTACAAGATTATATAAGGGCATGCCAAGACATTGGGTCTAATACTTATAACTTGACCCTTCTTGCAGCTGCTATAAAGGGACATAGCCCTATGATTAATCATTTAAATTGATTTAAATGTGGGAAACCAGGTCATATGAAAAAAGATTGCTGAGCCAAAACTGGTGTGAGAGATCCATCTAGCATCAATAGTAGATCAATACCAAAACGTGTGTGTCCAATACACCAAAAGGGGATACACTGGGCCAAGGAATGCCATTCTAAATATCATAAAAATGGCAGTCTCATTAATGTCAGGAAACTTCCAAGCAGGCCTTTCTCAAGGCCCTCAGACAAACAATATGAGCACATTTCCCAACCTAGCTCAAATCTACCCAGTCAGCAACAGAGCAGCTCACTCCAGCCTATAACAGAATTTAAGGCAATTACCAAAGGCAGTGCAGCTCTTGATCTTCCCTCAGCTGAAACTAAGTTTATTACTCCTTCACTGGGTGTACAAAAAATAAGGACAGAAATTAAAGGACCTATCCCAGAAAACAATGTAGGTTTCATTATTGGCCATAGCAGTCTTATGACCCAAGGCATCTTACTGCAAACCAGAATCATTGACTCTGACTTTGATGGAGAAATTTGTTTATTAGTACAAACTTTGACTCCCTCTCAAATTGAATCAGGAGATCGTATAGCTCAATTTCTTTTATTACTGTATCATAAACCTCATATATAATGTACAGGGGGATTTGGTTCCACTGGGCATAAAGTTTATTGGCAAACAGAAATTGGGAATGAAAGGTCTGAAATTACCATAAAAAAATGAAAATATATTTTTAGGATTAGTGGATACTGGGGCTGATGTCTCTATCATTGCTAAACAATATTGGCCACAAGCTTGGACTTTACAAAAGGTGCCTAAAGTTTTCTCTGGCATTGGCACAATGACAGATGTTTATCAGAGTACTCAGATATTTAAGGTAGAAGGTCCAGAAGGACAAGAGACTGCTCTGCAACCTTATGTTGTGGATGTAGGACTTAATTTATGTGGAAGAGACTTATTATACCAATGGGGAGCTTATTTGAATATTCCTCACATTTCTGATACAGCTAAACATCTTATTACTCATATGCAATATGCTCCCCCTTCCTGACCTGAAACACGACTTGTAGGAGACTACCATGGATTAGGATATTCAAATTTAGATCACAGACTACTGTTACAAAGGACTTTGCATTACCTTTAAAATGGCTAATAACCAAACCTATCTGGGTTGAACAGTGGCCCCTTCCAAAAGAAAAATTGGAAGCCCTGAAAAAATTAGTGCAGAAGCAGTTAATGTCAGGGCATATTGAAACCTCTACTAGTCCGTGGAATTCTCCAGTTTTTGTAATTAAAAAGAAATCTGGCAAATGGCACATGTTGACTGATTTCTGTGAAATTAGCAGTTATTCAACCTATGGGATCTTTACAGCCTGGTTTCCCATCCTCAACTATGATCCCATAAAATTGGTATATTATTATTATTGATCTAAAAGGTTCTTTCTTTACTATTCCTCTTAATCCAAATGATAGAGAAAAATTTGCATTTACTATTCCTTCTATTAATCATTCAGCTCCTACTGAATGATATCAGTGGAGAATTTTCCTCATGGAATGATGAACAGTCCTACATTATGTTAATCCTTTGTTCACTTTCCATTACAAATTTTATGAAAACAATTTCCTAAGGCTATGATTATTCATTATATGGATGATATTCTTTTTGTGACTGAAAAAACTTCTGAGCTGAAACAACTATTTCAGCTGGCTAAAGAAATTCTTCCTCAATATGGGTTACAAATAGCAGAGGAAAAAATTCAAAAACAGCTCCTTTTCAATATTTAGGCAATACTTTTAATGAAAATATTATAACTCCACAAAAGGTCCAATTTTGAACTGATAATTTACATACTTTAAATGATTTTCAAAAATTACTGGGTGATATTAATTGGGTACACCCTACTTTAGGAATTCCAACTTATGCTTTAACTAATCTTTTCAATACTCTAACAGGAGACCCTGACTTAAATAGTCCTCACACTTTAAACAGAGACACAAAAGAGGAGCTAAAATGGCTAGGAAAAGAGTACAAAATAGCCAAATTACAAGGATAAATATAAATCTTTCAATTTCTCTTAATATTTCCATCTTGCCATTCCCCTACTGGGATACTTTGGCAAGAGGAGGGCATAATAGAATGGATATTCTTACCCAAAAAAGATACAAAAAAACTTCATACTTATGCTGAAAAAATTACAGCAATAATATCAAAAGGCTTTATTTGCCTGAGACAGCTTATGGCTAGAGATCCTGATAAAATCATACTAGACCTTACAAAGCAGGAGCTTTCTCAGCTCTGGCAGTTCAGTAACTCTTGGCAAGTGGCCTTAGCAGATTTTATTGGAACAATTGACAATCACTTCCCAAATTCAAAATTTTTACAGCTTTTAAAATGTGCTTCATGGATTCTTCCTAATGTTGTCAATCAACAACCACTCTCTGCTGCACTTACTACACTGATGGCAGCAGTAATGGAAATGCAGGCTATTTAGCCCCAACTACAAAATCTTGGAAAACACCTTATTCATCTGCCCAAAAGGTAGAACTAATGGATGTTATTCAATTGTTAAGTGATGTTTCTGAGACTTTAAATATTGTGTCTGATTCTGCTTATGTTTGTCACATTGTTTGTCATATAGAACAGCTCAGATAATTCCAGCTTCTGAATTAGAAGTTCTTTTCTTACAATTACAAAAAACTGTTCATGAATGATCTAATCCAATTTACATTACTCATATTCATTCCCATTCTCAACTTCCGGGCCCTATGGCTTCACAAAATGATTTGGTAGATAAGCTTATTGCTCATATGGAAATTGCTGCAGATTATCATAAACTTCCACATACTAATGCTTCTGTCTTACATCATAAATATCCCCACTTAACAGTAAAAGAAAGTAAAAGGATTGTTAGACAATGTCCTACTTGTGGGCCCATAATGCCCCCACTTTCTCTCCAGGAACTAATCCCCATGGAGAACATCCTAATGAAATTTGGCAAATGGATGTTAAACATGTGCCCTCTTTTGGCTGCCTTCAGTATGTGCATGTGAAAGTGGACACATTTTCTAATTTTATTTGGGCAACTGCTCAAGCTGGTGAAGAGGCCTCACATGTACGTTCTCATTTATTACATTGTTTTGCTGTAATGGGCCTGCCGGCATGGCTGAAAATGGGCCTGCCTATCTTAGTCAATCTTTCAAAAATTTTTGCAGTGACTGGAATATTAAACATGTTACAGGAATTCCATATAACCACCAAAGACAAGTGATGGTAGAAAAAAGAAATCACTTATTAAAATTAATGTTGCAAAAAAAGGGGGGGGGGAAATGTAGGACAATCTGTGAAAGACAAACTATATAAAGCATTGCTTAACTTAAACTTTCTTAATAGATAACAAATTTCTAATATCACAGCAACAGAAAGACAATGGGAGGTTAATTAAAAAAATGAAAATGAAAAATGTGGACAACCAATATATTGGAAAAATTAAACAACCAATAAATGGGAAAAAGGAGAGGTAAAGATTTGGGGCCAAGGTTTTGCTCTTATCATTACAGAAACAGGAGAAGAGCAGTGGATCCCCTCCAAAAGAATGAAGTGTAGAGTTGAAGATGCTGCTGAGACTTAAACTATGGACATGGTGATTTCACATTGGATTAATTATAGGTAAAGTATTAGGTCAAGGTAAGATACCACATCATAATTACACTTATTGGGCATACATAACCAACCCACCTCTTTTAGAGCTGTTAACCTGGGCGGGTGAGTCTTACCCAATTTATCTTAATGAATCTCACCATTTTCTGGGACCTATAGACATACCACTACCCTTAGAACCAAAAGAAGGGAAATTTATAGAAAATTTAACTTTACCTTTTATTGACTGCCATCTTTGTATTGGATATGGTTCTGTATGCATGCAACCTAAAAATTGCAGTGTAGTTTAAACAGAGAAAAATCAAACTCAAATTTATGTTCTCATTTTCCCTTCTTTACCATATAAATCAGAAAATATGGTAAATCTTACATGTCCCTCTCAAAACAGACTACTTAATGACAAATGGCATATATGTCATGGGTTTACAGAGGTTGTGTTGTTTAATGATTCCCATGGAATTGTAAAGGATTGGGCTTCTATAAGAATACTGAAGCCATTTAAAATCACAACCATATCTTGGTTCATTAATACTTCAACCATAATCACAAATGACAGTAATGCTTATTTCTGGAATTTTGGTAATACAACATTTACTAACATCTCAATAAATTGGAAAAATCAAGGAAGATATATCCCATAACCATGGGACACTAAACTTAACAAAACTCAAAATTATTTGTCAAAATTGTTTTTGGGAACTGGCCCAATTTTCAAATGGCAAGGCAATAAAACTATTATTACCAGTTTAAAAAGCAAATCAACTCAATTTCTTACAGTATGTGTATGAGATCCTATAGTTTTTATCATTGGAAAAGTAACTTTTGGTGAAAGGAACATTAGTTGCTCCAATTGCTCTTTATTTACATGTCTTAAAATTCATATTTGCAGGAAAATCAAACTCTTTTTAAAGCAAGAAGAAGAAAAGGACTGTGGTTACCAGTTCGGATGACCAGACATTGGCAGCAGTCTCTGGAATCCAAGTTGCTGTGGCATTTCCTCGACCATTATTTAAAAAGAACTAAAACACTGATTGGACTTTTAATAACAGGAATTTTGGGACTGATTGATATCAGAACTGCTGCAGCCATCAATGGCACAGCCCTGCATCAAGGAGTCCAGACTCAACAATATGTTAAGGACTGGCATAAAAATGTAAGTGAGATGTGGCATAGCCAGTCTCACATTAATATGAAACTGAATAATTGTATGAATGATCTTGAAACAACTATTATACATACGGGTAATCAAATTTATTATTTAAACTTGTTAAGAGCTCTTAAATGTGATTGGAATGAAAGTTCTTTTTGTATTACTCCTTTGCCTTATAATAATAGTGAACATGATTGGGAAGAAGTAAGAAATCATTTGATTAGATATAAGCATAATATTTCTTTAGATAATTTAGAATTGCAAAAGAAAACATTGAGCATGTCTCAAAATGAATTGAAAGAAACTCCTGGTGCAGAATTTTGGAATTAATTGTCTGAAAATTTAAATACTATGAATCTGTTTCACTGGTGGAAACAAAATACAGTTCAAATATAATTTTGGATTGTATTAGGAATTATTGTTATATGCATTTTAATTGTTTGTATTGTGAAGGGTAGAGTAATGACATATTCATAGAAAAATGAAAAATTAGATCTGATAAATGCATTTATGTTAAGAAACTTATCCATAAAAAACTAATTTTACATTATTTAGTAGAAAGTAGTATACTAATAACCCCTTGATCTTAATACTAATTATCTGCACAAAAATATTCACTTAAGGAACCTGAAGTAGTATAAATATAAATCAAATTGCCTTCCATGTAAGAGCTCAAAGGCTTGCCTGGTGTCCAATGATGGGTATGATTCTCAGAGTAGGACAACCTAAGGCAGGCACAGTCACAAGAACCTATGGAAGAAGATAAGTGTGACAGGAGGTCATCTTGTATCAGCTTATATAATGGTTCCTATGATCTTCACTGAAAAAATTAAAAAATAAAGAAGGGGGAAATGATGGAGTTCAAATAAAAGGCCATGACAACTGACAGAAAGCAGCTGCCTTGGAATGTGGAAGAGAGGCTGGAAAGTAGGATACAGGCACCCTTAGTCTCACAAAACTGAGATAAGATCTGAGAGGAGACTGGTGGGGAGACATCCTGAGCTTCAAAGAGTGTAATATGTATATGTTAGGTAAAGATTTACAAGGTCTGCTATGTGCAAAAATGTAAAGAGACCTGAGCCATTAACCCTCAAAACTTGCCGATTTTCATAATACATGCACACACATATTTTCTTTGTTCTAAAGCCAAATAAAATCCTCAGTTTATTATGTGGTGGGACTCTTCTTCTCCCTTTGGATGGAGAGTCCCCTGATCCCAGTTATTTCTTCTCTTTGTCTCATTCTTTCTCATCCATGGCACTGTTTACATGAACCCAGTTCCTGAATGTCAACAGCTGCCTAAGGAAATCTTAGTCTGTGGGGGTATATTTATCTTTATTCTATAGGATCCCACCAACTGGTGAATGTAAACCAAAAATATCCCAGCTCAGATAAATCTCTAGGTTTAAAAAATTATTGATGGGAAGAAACCTAACCATTAATGGACATCTCTTCCCAAGCCTCCCTGATGCACATTTTCCAATTTAGTTTCTTGGTGGCCAGATAAAGTAGATTATGTAAGTCTCTTGATCTTTGTTATAATATAATTTAAAGACTGGAAAATGGCAAATTACATTAATGCAGAATAATTGAGGATTACAAGTACCCTGAACTCAGCAGCAAATGAATATTGTCCTGGAGTAGCATATCTCTGAGGTCAGCTTTTTTCAGTCTTTACTTTATATCAGGCCTGTGATAAGATTGGAGGTTGCTCTTTTGGTCCCTCAGAATCTGAATATAAATGTGTTGGCAATTTATGAAAAAGTAGCCTCTATAATCTTTGGCTCATTATGTTTAGGTTGTGTTGCAGGCTCATTAATCCCTAGAGTCTGTCCTCATTAACATTTTCATGTCTGATTAAAGATAAATATTTAAAGAACATTTCTCAAGCACAAGAAGGAGATAGCAATGACCTGAGCTTTCTGTTCCCAAACGGTTAGAATTAGCAGCTTCATCCAAGTTTGGCAGTTAAACAAGTTAATCCTGTTCTCTCTTGTGGCTGTGGCATTTGTGACCAAAAGTGTTGGTAGACAGTTGGCAGAGTTAGGATAGCAACATCTCATGCTTGTGGTCTGGAAGTCAACATTGAGTCTGGGAAGTAGGGCATAACTTGATTTAGTCATAGGAGAATGGGTACAATAGTTTATCAGAGTATATAAAACAATCCTATTACCTGTCTCACAGAGTCATAGGGAGGATTAAACAAAATAAAATGTGAAATGTCCTAGGCCATTAAAAACTGCTATTCTACTGTTGATGCCCTGATGATAGGCACATGCAGGCTAGAGAACCTGATCTCTAGTATTAAAATTCTGATATGTTTAAGAGGAAATGCTTTGGAGTTCCAAAAACTGCACATCCAAGGCTGGCTCTTCTACTTACTACTATGACAACTTGGGCAAGGTTTTCAGCTTCTTTAGGCTTCATTTTCTACAGCTGCACAAAGGAGATGAGAAGGAATCTACCTTATATGACTGTCACGGACTTTTAGGAGATCATACACGCAAAGCTTAGAATGGCCTCTAGCAAAGAGTCAATGTTTTGTTTTCCTTTGTCATCTTCTGCATAGGAACAGAGAGCTCAAGTTGTAACAGTACCTTGGTCATGGCAAAAATGGTCTCAAAGCACTTATATAGCTTATCTTTATTTTTCTTGTAGATGGTAGGATTGTGGGCAAATACTGATATTAAGGGAAACAATTTAATGATTTAATTTCAACTATTAGGTTCACATTAAAGTATTTTGAAAGAAGAATTAATGATAAGAATGTTACTTTCTCATATAGTTCTGAGTGGAAAATTCAAAATATAAACATTTATATATTAGACTATCAAGTGCATACAATAACATATATACATAGAAAATTATCTTAAAATACATTAAGATAAATAGTGCTATTTGAATTATGGTATTAATAGAAATTTTGTGGGCTTCTATCATAAATTTTCTCTTTATTTTTATTTTTTATTTAATTGCATTTTATTTGGAGAAAAGGCTTAGATTACATAAATATTATATCAAAAATCTAGGGAGATACTTATATAGCCCAGCTTCTCCCCCTCCCACCCCTTTCCCAATTATGAACATCCTTCATTAATGTGAAACATTTGTTAAGATGCATGAACACATATTGAAGCATTGCTACTAACCATGGTCTGTAGTTTATATTATAGTTTATACTTTGCAACATACAATTTTATAGGTTTTGACAAAATGTGTACTGCCCTTTATCCATCATAGCAATGTCATGCAGGATAATTCCAATGACCCCAAAATGTCCCGTGTTTCACCTATTCATCCCTCTATCTCCTCTCAGCACCTCTCATGGCCACTGCTTTTATATCAGTAACAAATTCTTCCATTGCTATAATAATGATAATTCTACTTTACTCCATATTTTAATTCCTACCTCATGTTTGTTCATTCCTAAATCTTGAGGATTTTGTGATGGTGATATCATAAATTTTCTGATGTGATTCTTGTCATTAATATAATATATTGCCTTTACAATCAGTAAAATAATTTAATAAGTAATGGTATTTTTGTATCTCTGATGTCTGTCCATACTACTTTGAGTTATTGCTTTCTAAGTAGATGGGGTATGACAGTCCTTAGTCTTACCAATGATACTAGAAATAAATGCATAAATATTACTTAATTGTAAATTGAATCTAGTTTCACCTTGAGAGAAAAAATACCAATAAAGAAGTTAGAGGTTGAACCTACCTATCATAATGTGTTTGTAGAAGAAACAGGTTTAATCTATGACAGGTCCTCTTATTTTTAGAGAACATTTTTATGGATTTAGCAACCACTAACCCATCATTAACTACTGTTTTTCAGATCATCTATTTTTACCTTAAGTATAGTAATTATTTCCCTCAATTAGTCAGTTGAAAATAATTGCTCTGAGAGACTTACTAAATAGATCCAAGTTCATGTGCTGAGTTTATTTTTTGCTCTGTAATTTCACACAACTCTGTGAATGTGGGCCACAAGCATTCCAGCTCAGATGCAAATTTCTTCAGTCAGAACCTCAAGAGATTTAGTCTTCAAAAGAAATTGATGAGTGGTGCCGAAGCATAATGGTGATGTTTTCTCCTGGGGCTTAGGTCCCATAGGGCAGATGGTTGGGAAATTTTTGCTTGCAGTTGCAGACTTTCTATGTTCCTTGAGATGGTCATTGTCAGTCTTCTCCTTGTTATTTGCCCTGGGTGAATACAATGAACTGGAGAGTAGGTGTTTTAAGTCTGTTGAAATTCAGGGCACAAATGGCAAATGGAGTTAAGTTTCTCGGACATACATCTATTAACTCTAGTACTAACTATAGGTTCAAAAAGAGGGGCAGCAGAACCATGTGTAGGTAAAATACAACTGAGTCCAACTCTATCACACTGGGGAATGTAAATTCCAAAGTAGGGCCCACTGGCAGGGCTCCAAACTTCTGAGCTGTCTGCCCTGCCTATAGTGTCTGGAAGCCTCCAGGGCCCTCAGGAGCTCTGCTGTTTGAGATAATATTTACTTTGGCAGTCTATGAGTTCCTGTTGAGACATGCATAATTGTAACCTCTGAAATCACCTCCTGATTCACTTTGAAGTATCTTAGCCATATTTACTCATTTGTCTTTACCCTTTCTCCCTTTTGGTCAAGGTCTTTCTTGAGTTGCATTGTTAATTGGTGCCAATGGGAACTATTTCCAGTATCTCCTTTCCTGGATTTTGCTGTTCATGCCAGTAATAGCCTCAGTCTTCTTCCTCTTAACTTTTGGGCCATGCATTCTATGGTTCCTAACACAATACATCACTTCCTGCTTAAATGCCTTAAAACACCAAGTAATGCCTTGTGTTAAATATCAGCCCTTGGGGACTATAGAAAAATCTCCATGTTAGTGGATGATGCCCCATAAGGAATTATAAGGGCATCAAAGGGGGGAATGATAAAGGCAGTGCTGTGACCCTAACACCCCCTCAGCAGAAACCCACAGATGTAGGAAGATAAGCACCCAACATCCCTTTCTCCCTTCCTCCCTTTCTCTTTGGAATCCACATCTTTAGAAAGATAAGCATTGCCTGCTTGTCCCTTTCAATTGGAATTTACAACTCTAAACAGATAATGGCTCTTTTCCTCCCTAATAGCCCTCTGCTTTAGGAAGATAAGCTAAACTCACACCTTTTGCTTTTGTAACCCTTGCCTGCCCATTTGCTTTGGAATTTGCCCCCTTGAAGTCCATATATAAACTTATGAAGCCAAGATAGGGTGCTCAGATTTTTTGGAAACTTGACTCTCCTCTGGGCCCATGCATAATAAAACTTTGTTCCTACACCTCACTGAGTGCACATGGGTTTTTCATTGTCTAAGTTTCATCTGCCACAACAATGTGACTCAGGCAAAGGAACAAATAAAAGCCCCAGAAGAGACACAAGACTTGAAGCAACTAACAAATGAGGTTCATACAGATCTCCAAATCAATTCATGGAGTTTGAAGGACAACAAGTCTAAATAAATAAAAGACATTAATAAGATACTGGGTGAGCTCCAATTGGTTGCTTCTCCCACATGACCCACTGTTCACTGTGGAATTGTTTGTTTAGTGAGGTCTGCTCTGCCTGTGGGACCCTGTCTTGCTAGCCATGTCTTGCCACCCCAGCCTTCAGGAGCCATCACACTGATCAATAAGCAGTCATCAACCTTGAAGCAAAACCCTCCATAAGCAAAAATACTTATGATGGTTAGAATTTTCAGCAATAAAGTATTTTTTAATTAAAGTTGAGGTGAAAGACTGGCTTTGAAATCTTCATGGAAGACTACATCCTTTCAATCCTGAATCTGCTGTTATGTTCTCATTGACTTTTTAATCAATTAAAAATGTTTTGTTTAAGTAGCTATGGTATTTGGGAAAACCTTTGAGTTTTAACAAGAATTTTTGCAAATATCCATTATACTTACTCTCATGGTATATAAAGTTTTAATATTTTAATCATATTGGCTATTTCATTTCATAATTTATATTTAACACCTTTATCACCTCTATTAGAGTATGCACTTTAGATTGCTAAATGAGTTAAAGTATAGGATATCACTTATTTTAGAAGAATCATTTACAAATTATTTTCTTCCTACCTCCTCTAGCAATGAAGATTGATTAATTTTTTACCCCATATGTTTTCACCAGCCTGCCAATCAAGTGGCATAAAATTTCTTATATACCTAGCTTATTTCTGATACAAGTACTTCACACAAGGCTGAATTCTTACTTTTTGTTCCAAATATTGGATTAACAGCAACAATAAAAAGGGCAAAATGTTATTCAATACAAAAATATCCCTTATCTAAATAAAAACACCTCAAAAGTAAAAAATAAGAAGAAGTAAATGCTGGGTGAGCATAAAGAAAAATTAAAAATCTTGGATAGAAATATAACAGAGCTTATGGGAATGAAAAACAGAGTAAGTGAGATTAAAAATACAATAGAGACATACAATAGCTGATTGGAAATCATAAAAGAAAGAATCAGGTCTGAACAGCTAACATTTTAAAGAGAGAAGAACAGAAAGAGGAAAGAATGGAAAAAATTGAGCAGGTGCTCTGGGAGTTGAATGATAGCACAAAGTGAACCAACATAATTTTATGGGCATTCCAGAAGGAAAAGTGAAGGCAAAAGAGGCAGAACGAGTATTTGAGGAAATAACGGCCAAAATTTTCCCAACTCTCATGAAAGACATGAATATATGTGTCCAGGAAGCACGGCATACTCCAGTTAGAATAAATCTAAATATACCTGCCCCAAGATACATAATAGTCAGAATGCCAAATGCCAAAGATAAGGAGAAAATTCTGAAGACAGCAAGGGAGTAAAACATCACATACAAATGACATCCAGTAAGAATTAGTGCAGATTTCTCTTCAGCAACCATGGAGGCAAGAAGGCAATTGTATGATATATTTACAGTACTGTAACAGAAAAGGTGCCAGCCCAGAATTCCTTTTCTACCAAAACTGTCCTTCAGATATGATGGTGAGTGTAATATAGTCACAGAAAAACAGAAACTAAGATAATATGTAAATAAGAATCCAGCTCTTCAGGAAAAACTAAATAGAGTTCTGCAGCCAGGAAAAATTAAAAATTAAAAAAAAAATTAAAACCAGAAAAAAAAAGAGAGAGAAGCCTGGAGGAGAGGGTACAAGTGAAGAGTACCAGAAGGGCTAACAAAAATGGTAAAAAGACAGACAAAAATAAAATATGACATTTGAAAGCCAAAGGATAAAATTGTTGAAATAATTAAAACCTTTACAATAATTACATTGAATGTTAACGGATTAAACTCTCCAATCAAAAGACATAGGATGACAGAATGGATAAGAAAGCATGAGTAATCCATATGCAGTCTGCAGGAAACTCACATAACCAAGGATGAAAATTGTCTGAAAGTAAATTTTGGAAAAAAGGTACTTCATGCAAACAGTAGCCAAAAGACACCAGGAGTACCTATACTGGTGTCAGACAAAACAGACTTTAAATGCAAAATAATGATAAAAGATGCAGAAGACCATTAAATATTAAGAAAAGTCACAATCCACCAGGAATTAGTAAAAATCATAAATATCTTTGCACCTAACCAGGGTGCTCCAAAATACATGAGGCAAACTCTGTAGAGAAATAGATGTCCTTACAATAATAGTTGGAGATTTCAACATGCCACTCAAAGAAATAAATAGTACAACTAATCAGAAGATCAATAAGGAAACAGAGAACGTGAACAATATGATTAATGAGCTGGACCTGACAGACATATACATAACATTGCACCCAAAATCAGCAGGTTATACATTCTTCTCAAGTGCTCGTGGATTTTTCTCCAGATAAAACACATGCTGGGTCACAAAACAGCTCTCAATAAATTTAAAAAGATTGAAATCCTACAAAGCATGTTCTCTGATTATAATGGAATGGAGCTGGAAATCAATAATGGGCAAGAAAGGGGAAAAGTCACAAATGTACGAATGCTAAATAACACACTCCTAATCAGTGGGTCAAAGAATAAATTGCAAGTAAAATAAGTAGATAATTTGAGATGAATGAAAGCATGAACAAAATATATGGGATTCAGCGAAAGACGTGCTTAGAGGGAAATTTATAGTCTTTTTTAATTTTTAATTTTTAGTTTTTTAAAACTACTTAGATTACATAAATGTTACATTAAAAATATAGGATATTTCCCTATGCCCCATTCCCTACCTGTCCCACACTTTCCCATATTAACAACATCTTTCATTAGTGTTGTACATCTGTTACAATTGATGAACACATATTGGAGCATTGCCACTA
>JAQZBX010005968.1:38703-54771 GCA_029593785.1 Cabassous unicinctus
AGGAAAAAAAAAAAAAAAAGCAATGATTAGAGGAGAAATAAATGAAATTGAGAGCAAAAAAGCAATAGAGAAAATCAACAACACCAAAACTGATTCTTTGAGATGATCAATAAAATTGACAAATCCTTAGGTAGAATTTTAAAAAAGGAGAAAATATACAAATAAATAAATTAGAAATGAGAGGAGGGACATTATGACCAACCTCAAAGAAATAAAAATGATCACAAGAGGATATTATGAGAAAGTGTATGCCAAAAAATAAGACAATTTAGATGAAATGGACAAATTCCTAGAAAAGCACAACCTATATTGACTGAGAAATCCAAAATTGAAAAGTAGAAGGAAAACTCTCACTATTTGCAAACGACATGATCTTTTATTTTGAAAATTCCAAAATATCTAAAACGAAGTTATTAGAGCTAATAAATGAATTCAGCAAGATGGCAGGATACAAGGTCAAAATGCAAAAATCATTAGCCTTTCTATACACAAGTAATGAGCAAGATGAGGAAGAAATTTTTTAAAATTCCATGTACAATAGCAGCAAAAAGATTCAAATACCTAGGAATTAATTTATCCAGTAATGTAAAGGATCTGTATTGAGAAAACTATGAAACACTGCTAAAAGTAATCAGAGAAGACCTAAACAAAAGTAGGAACATTCTGTGTTCATGGATTGGAAGAGTAAACATCATAAAATTGTCAATCCTACCCAAACAGATTTCTAGATTCAATGCAGTGCCAACAAAAATTCCAACAGCCTACTTTACAGAAATAGAAAAGGAATTTACCAATTTTATTTGGAAAGGGAAGTTGTCACAAATATCCAAAAACATCCTAGAAAAGTATGATGTAGAGGACTTTCATTTCCTCATCTTAAGTGTATTATAAAGCTACAGTGGTCAAAACAGCATGGTATTGGCATAAGAAGAGACACAGTGATCAACAAATTTGAAATAAGACTTCATAAAGAAAACCTTCACCTCTATGGTTAACTGATTTTTTATAACCTGCCAAGTCCACTTTTCTGGTCAGAAGAGTCTCTTCAACAAATTGTGCTGGGAAAACTGGATATCCATAACCAAAAGAATGAAAGAGGACCCCTATCTCACTCCCTTATAGGAATCAACTCAAAATGGATCCCACACCTAAATAAAAGCCAGGACCATAAAACACCCAGAAGATAATGTAGGGAAACATCTACAAAACCTTGTAGTAGGTGAGGAACTCTGACACCTTATACCCAAATACCAAGCAACAAAATCAAATATAGATAAATGGGACCTCCTCAAAATTAAATATTTCTCATCTCAAGGGACTTTGTAAAAAGATTGAAAAGGCAAACTACTTAATGGGATAAAATACTTGGAAATTACACATCCAACAAGAGTCTAGTATCCCTGAAATATAAAGAGATCCTACAATTCAATAATAAAAAGACAAATGACCTGATTATAAAAATGGGCAAAAGACTTGAAAAGATATTTTTCTAAAGAAGAAACACAAATGGTGAAAAAACACATGAAAAAATGTTCAACATAATTGGTGATTATGGAAATGGAAATCAAAACTACAATGAGATATCATTTTACACCTACTAGAATGGCCATGATTAACGAAACAGAAAATTCAAATGTTGGAGAGGATGTGGAGAGATAGGAATGCTTATGCCCTATTGTTGGGAATATAGAATGGTACAGCCACTGTGGAAGTCTGGTGGTTCCTAAGAAAGTTGGATATAGATCTGCCATGTGATGCAGCAATACCACTGCTAGGTATATAACCAGAAGAACTGAAAGCAGTGACACAAGGAGACATCTGCACACCAATGTTCATAACGATGTTATTCACAATTGTACAAAGATGGAAACAACCGAGTTGTCCATAAACTGACAAATGGATAAAAAAAACTGTGGTATATACCTGTGATGGACTATTATGCAGCTGTAAGAAGAAATGAAGTCATTAAGCATATGACAATGTGGATGAACCCGGAGGAAATTATGTTGAGTGAAGCAAGCAAGGCACAAAAGGATAAATAATGTATGATTTTGCTAGTATGTAATAAATATAATAAATGAAGTCAGGGAGTTAATAGTTAGAATGTAAATCACCAGAGAATAGAATATGGTTAGAGAATGGAAAGCTGAGATGTACTCTGTGCAGAGTTGGTAAAAACTTGTTTATGAATGTTTGGAAATGAATAGAAATGGTGAAAGCACATTATAGGATTTGTAATTAGTAACACTAAAATATGGGTATGATGGTTTTTTTATTGTTTTTTTCTTTTTTGGAGTAATTAAAATGCTCTAGGGAGAGTGAAAAACAGGGGTAATGCAGGGGCATTTTTGGGACTTGGGAATTGTACTGAATGACATTGCAATAATAGATACCAGCCATTATAGATCTTGCCATAACCTACAGAATTGGGTGGGAAAGAGTGTAAATTACAATGTAAACTTTAATCCATGCTTAATGACAATGCTCCAAAATGTGTTCATCAATTGCAATGAATGTACAACAGTATTGAAGGATGCTGTTAATGTGGGGAAATGTGGGAGATGTAGGGAGCAGGCCATATGGGAATCCTCTATATTTTTTATGTAACATTTATGTAACCCAAGTATCTTTTTAAAAAGTAGCCATAATATGGTGGCATTTTGGGGACATTGGAAGTGTACTGAATGATATAGATACACGCCATTATATATCTTGTCATAACTTACAAAAATGTGTGGGAGAGAGTTTGAACAATAATGTAAACTATAATCTACATTTACTGGAAAAGCTCCAAAATGTGTTCATCAGTTGTAGCAAATGTACCACACTAATGAAGGATATGGTTAATGTAGGAGAGTGTGGAAGGGGTAGGGAGTGGGGCATGTTGGAATCCTCTGTACTTTTAAAGTAACATTTATGTAATCTAAGTATCTTTTTTTAAAAATGCTCCAATATTGATGGAAATGGTGAATGCACAATTCTGTAATTATAGCATATTCCATTGGTTGTACATTTTATGCAAATTGTATCATTTATGAAAAAATATATAATAGGGTGGTGTATTAGTCAGGGTTCTCTTGGGAAACAGAACCAACAAGAGATATCTGTGAATAATATGAGATTTTATAAGAGTCTCTCACATGACCATGGGGATGCACAAGTCCAGGTTCCACAGGCAGGCTGCAAACCAGGGGATCTGATGAAAGTCTGATGAAAGGTGTCTGATGAGTTTCTGGGAGAAGTTGGCTGTCCAACGATGAGCTGGGAAATTCTCTCTGAATGACAAAATCACTTCCCCTTTTAAGGCATTCAACTTATTGGATAAAAGCGTCACTCATTGATGATGCAATCTCCCTGATTGATAGAGATGTAATCAGCCATCTATGCAGCAAACACACTGGTGATCGAAGTCCATAAATGCTCTTGTATTACAATTAGCCCACTGCTTGCTGGACCAAACACCTGGACACAATTACTTGGCCAAGTTGACACATTAGCCTAACCATCACAGTCCAACCCTTGTCAGCTCATCAACCATACACATTACCCTAAACCATACTTAGTCTTTAAGTAAAAAAAATAACAGACAAGCATAGATATATATTTCCACCTAACAATGTTCAACTCCACTGCATACAATCACAAATCCATTAATTCCCCACAGAATAGGGTGCAAGACCTTGGGTAATATTCACTCTTAAACTTGATATCCTTAAATATATGATATAAAATTAATACAACTTTTCATATGATAGGGGGTAAGGTTGGGGAAGAAAACAAGAAACTCATTTTGTGTACATATCCAATCATGCTCATAATGAAACTAGGAAGAATGGTTCATGACTATTACAGTTCTCATTTCTGTAACTGGTCACGTGGTTAAAATTCATATTTATCACTACTTTCTTCCACTATCCATTCCATGTTGCCATTACCTTCAGCAAGCACTTCAGCTGGCTGTGGTTCTTTGCCTGGTGGGATGCCCAAGCTTTCATCCCCAAAGATTTTGGGTCACTGTTAGTCCTGCTTGAATTAGTTTGTTGCAATTTTCCATTGACTTTACTCACAGAGCATGGCAGTACTAGGAGACACCCTGGAGGATCTCCTGCATTTCCAGGCAAACTCTTCTTTATCCCCATTATGTAGATGTAGTCTTATTTCCCTTTGATACTTAGGATCAATTACCCCAGCCAGTACAGTAATTCCCTTATTTGCCTGTTAATTCACAGGTAAGAGGAACCCCAAGTGGCCAGGTGGCCATTTTAACTTCGAGTTCAATGGAATCATTGTTGTGTTCCCTGGTGGCAACACTCCTCCCTTTGGGACTAAAACCTGCAGACCAGCAGAGCTTAAGGTTGAAGAGACTGGAAGCAAAAGTTTTCCTAGTGGGTCACTAGGGGTAACAGTGAGTGGTGCCACTCCCATTCCCACCCCTTGATTCCTGGATCCATGAATCCTGGTTATGGGAGAAACAGCACGACAGAGAGGATGCTAAATCAGAGCATACACAGTCTCCTAGAGAACATTGCCCCAGCCCTGCAAGGTATTGCTACCTGGTTGACACCATAAGTGAGTCTTCAAAAGGCCATTCCACCATTCTATTAATCCAGCTGCTTCAGTGTGATGTGGAACATGGTAAGACCAGTGAATTCCATGGGCATGTGCCCATTCCCACACATCATTTGCTGTGAAGTGGGTTCCTTGATCAGAAGCAATGCTGTGTGGAATTCCATGGTGGTAGATAAGACATTCAGTAAGTCCACAGATTGTAGTTTTGGAAGAAGTATTGCATGCTGGAAATGCAAACAAATAGCCAGAGTATGTGTCTATTCCAGTTAAAACAAATCACTGCCCCTTGGGGGCTGAGTGTGGGTCTCTGCTGCTGGCAGATTGGGCATTCAGCAGTGGCTGTAGTCAAGTCAGTCTTCGTGAGGGGAAGTCCATGTTGCTGAGCCCATCCATAACCTCCATCCCTACCTCCATGGACACTTTATTCATGAGCCCATTGGGCAATGACAGGAGTGGCTGGGGAAAGAGGCTGAGCATTAGCCACAGAGCACGTCATTTTATCCCCTTGATTATTAAAATATTCCTTTTCTTCTTATAAGTGTGGAAGTAGGGGAATCTGATGATGCTATTTTGTGTATCTCTATTACCAGCTCATGTCATGGACTGTTAGCAACCTCTTCATTATTGGAAAGGGAGTCATTAGTACTCCTGAGTCCAATTATAGTGGAGAGCCAATTACAAAACTCCCAGCACCACCTCAGACATCCCATATTTAAGACTCTGTTCCTCAAGAACCACTCCTGCTACCAAGCTGTATTAGTCAGGGTTCTCTCAAGAAACAGAATCAACAGGAGAGATCTGTCAATAACATGAGATTTTATGAGTCTCTCACATGACCGTGGGGATGAACAAGTCCAGCTTCCACAGGCAGGCTTGTAAACCAGTGACTCGGATGAAAGTCCAATGAAAGGTCCTTGATGAGTTTCTGGGAGAAGCTGGCTGTCCAATGATGAGCTGGGAAATTCTCTCTAAATGTTGAAATCACTTTTCCTGTTAAGGCATTTAACTGATTGGATAAAAGCATCACCCATTTATGATGCAATCTACCTGATTGATGCAGATGTAATCAGCCACCCACGCAGAACACTCACTGGTGATTGAAGTCCATAGATGCTCTTGTATTACAATTAGCCCAGTACTTGCTGGACCAAACACCTAGACACAATTACTTGGCTGAGTTGACACATTAGCCTAACCATCACATATGGGTTTGGGAAAAATCACACCAAATGTAAGATATGGACTATAGTTAGTAGTAATACTTTGATGATGCTCTTTCATAATTGGTTACAAATGTTTCACAACAATACAAGATATTGGTGGTGGGGTAAGGTATGGGATCTCTGTATGATATTATGCATGTACTTTTTCTATACACTTATTGTTCATGTATATATTCATGTATGAGTGATACACTTCATTTATATATATAAACCCATAACCATGCTGAATCTCTGAGCAACAATAATCCAAACAATTCACTGCATGTTATAGGAGACAAAGCAGTTCCCTGAGTTGAGCCAAATTGGAATCCAGATGAGCAGTTAGACAGGGCCAAACTGAATCGTTAAGCTTACATTATTGCAGGTCTTAGAAAAGGAGTGCCCAAACAAAGGAACCTTAGTAAAATCAGCAAAAAGTTCAAGACCCTGAAGAAAACCAGCCTGTCTAATTAGAACAACTGCTCAAGGCCTATAGGCAGTACACTGATTTAAACCCAGAGGACCCCACTAACCTGTGCACTGTTAATTACACTTAATGTGCTCCTGATATAAGGAGAAAACTCCAAAAATTAGAAGGGGAATTGGACATGCCTATGCTATATTTAGTAGAAGTTGTTTTTAAGGTTTTTCACAACTCAGAGTTCACCCATAAGAAGCAGCAAAAGAAACATGCTGCCTACAAAGCCAGCCTCACAGGAGCAGCTATCAGCAAGAACATCAGAGTCCCATAGACCCTGAGATGAAGGAAAGCTTCCTTGGAAAGCTTAGTGAAGACTAAGAACTCCAGGGTCCCCCAGGAACACAATTAGGTTCCCAGCATTGCACTTACTATAAAGAGGAGGGACAATGGAAGCAGGAATGCCTGAGTGTACCTGGGAAGAGAGGGTCCAGGATATCACACCTAGCAGCCCAACTCCCATAGTTACCATGGTATAAAGACAGCAACCTGGAGTGATGGGGCCTGGGAGCACCTTCCACTGGTCAGGAAACCATCCTGATCACACACAACAAACCTTGGGTCTCATTTCAATTGGGTAAGAAGTTAGCTGACTTCTTGATGCACACTGGAACCACTTGTTCAGTAATAAACCAGAGGCTAATTTAAAAACTAATGAATCAATCCCTATCATTGACATTTGGGAGACTAAAAAGCTTAAACAATTCACAGAATCACTGCAATGTCAGATTGGAGACTGATCTGACTCATTAGATTTCATTACATGCCTGAATAGCCAATTCTCCTTCTCAGCTAACACTCTCCAACTTGCAAGCTTCACTTTTATGTTCACCAATGAAGTGAACATACAGGTCCAAGCAATACAAATCTGTGCCTTCCAAGCAGCCCTCCTGGATTTAGCTGGGGACACTGAGAAGTTTGAAATATCCAAAGAGATAAAACAACAGGTCCCAACTGAGGCATGGCCTAATTCAGGACCCCAAGAATGGGAAGTTGTAGTACAGGATGTCAAGGTAACAACACGCCACCACATCTAATACTGAGTTCACTCAGACAGGAGGTTAGAGCCAGCGTCTCACACTAATCAAGAAATTTCTCAAGTGTGGACTAATTAGACCCTGTCAACCAGACTTTAATACCTCTATCTTACTAGTGCTTAAACCAGGTACTCAGGGATGTAGTTTTGTACAAGATTTGAGAGCTATTCATAAGATAGTGGAGTATGTCTACAAAGTAGTGCCCAATCCCTACACATTCTTTGCTAATATTACTAACACATACACCTGATTCACAGTCCTGGACTTAAAAGATGTTTTCTGTTGCATCCTGCTAGAGAAGGAATTACAGAGAATCTTTGCTTTAGAATGGGAAGATCCCAACAATGGAATGTTTGACTGTGTTGCCATGGGTTTAAGAATTCTCAGACCTTTTTGAAGTAAGTCCTATCCAGGGATTTTCAGGTGATGCAACTCCAGGAAGAACGCTTCCTTCAATATGTAGATGACAAAGCAAACCACAAGAGACCTCAGATGAGAACACAGTAATAATGTTACAGAAACTAGCTGGAAAAAGATAAAAAGTGTCAGAAAAGAAGGCACAAATTACAAAAACTCATGTTAATTATCTTGGTTTTAAAATCTCTGAGGGAAAATGGGCCCTCCTACCCAGTCAGAAGGGAGCCTTATATGGAGTATCAAAGCCCAAGAAAAGAAAGAAACTCATAGGGTTTCTAGACATGGCTGCTTACTCTAAGCTATGGATACCTAATTATGAACGTATAGCTAAGCCACTATATGAAGCCCTTAAAGAAAGTGAAAGGAAGCCCTGATCTGGACACCAGAATGTGCACTTACTTTTAGAAACTTAAGCAAATTTACTTACTGCTCCAGCTCTAAGACTGCCAGACTCCACAAGAAAAGGTTTCACTTGTTCTTACATGAATGGAAAGGCATCACCCTGGGAGTTTTTGCTCAACCATTTGGAGGAGCACCCAACTGATAGCATACTTATGAAATAGCTAGACCCTGCATCTCAAGGCTGGCCTGCCTGTCTGCATACAGGCACAGTTACTTGTGACTATATATAGAGAGAAAAATTCAACTCTCCAGCTTACATCTATACTCTTCATGATTTAATTATGATATTTAAACAGAAAGAATGTCAATCAAGCATCTCTGCTAGACAATCCTATTGTGACCTTAAAGACAATTGAAAAACCTAACCCTGCCACCTTTCTCCAAGAGTTTGAGATAAACCAGAGTGGATAATCCTCAAACATGACTGTGTACAGCTCCTTAAGAAACTATATTCCAGTAGACTGAGACTGACTGACGTAACTCTAAAAATTCCTGCTCTTGAATTATTTACTGATAGAAGTAGTTTTATGGACCATAGGAAGCAACAAACAAGATATTTGGTAGTCACCCTGGTAGAAACTTTGGAAGCAATATTCCTGCCCTCTGGGACTTCAGCTCAGAGGGCTGAACTAGTAGCCCTTGGGAAAGCCCTCCAGTTAAGTGCAGGACAAAGAGTAAACATTTATACAAACTTCAGATATGCCTTTGCAGTGTTACATACACATGGAGCCATTTGGAAAAAGAGGGGATTACTGAAAACTATGAATATGGACATAAAACATGATGTCATTCTAAAGTTTTTGAGTTTTAATGCTCCCCCAAGGAATTAGCAGTCATTCATTGCAGAAGACTCCAAACTTCCAATAGCAGGGAAGCAAACAGAACTGTTTAGCTGATAAGGTCACTAAGTTAGCTGCAAGGAGAATAAAACCAACTCTTATTACATCCCTCCATACTGAAAGACTGGACCACCAATTAATACTTCCGAGTTGGTGAGAACCTAACCCAAATCCATTTGGGAAAGCCCAGTACTGGAAAAAAGATTTAGCCAGAGCAAAAGAGTGGGGATAATCTCAAGCCACAGACAATGGCTGGTTGAAAAGAGAGTCCCTGGCAGAACCTTGGGAAAACTACCAGAAATTATTCATGCTTGAAAGCCTAGTGAAACCCATTACCACTTATTTACATAGACTTATTATTGACATATAACTGTTCCATTGGATAAATCAATTCCTCATAGGACCCAATCTATGCAGTATGATTCAGTCAGTAAATGACCAGGGTGTAACTTGTGCTCAAATTAACCTTAAAACTCAACCTCCAGCCTTCAACAAAGGAGTACAATACAGAAGACTAGGGTGAGGAGAGAAATGGTGGCAAACTAACTTTACTGAAACGCCAAGAGCTGCTGAGAACTTCATGTGTTTGCTACCATTTGTAGACACTTTTACTAATGGGGTAAAAGCCATCCCATGCCAAAAGGAAAAAGCTTGAGAAATAGTCAAAATCTTACTTAAGGAAATCATTCCAAGGTTTGGATTTCCTATTTCTATACAAAGTGACAATAGAGTGGCCTTTATCTCTAATGTGACTAAAGACATGACTGTACTGTTATAGATTGTCACTTGCATTCTCCCTGAAGGCCTCAATACACCAGGAACACTGAGCAAATGAATCCCAGCTTAAAAGAAGCCATTTTCTAGATTGGTTTAGAAACTCACCTCAAGTGAGATAAAGCCATGCCAATTATCCATTTGAGGGTTAGGGTCATGCCTGAAAGAAGACTTTGATGAAGTCCTTATGAAATGTCATAGAAGACCATTT
Source organism: Cabassous unicinctus (assembly GCA_029593785.1). Lineage (NCBI taxonomy): Eukaryota > Metazoa > Chordata > Mammalia > Cingulata > Chlamyphoridae > Cabassous > Cabassous unicinctus. The sequence continues at coordinate 48,633 of JAQZBX010005968.1, forward strand.
CTGGGAGCGGATGTGGCTCAAGTGATTAGGCATCCATCTGCCATATGGAGGGACCTGGGTTTGCTCCCCAGGACCTCCTGGTAAAATAAAAATAGAAGGCATGCAGGTGAGCCACTGGCCTGTGTGCCCACATGTGGCCAGTCAGGCCCCACTGAGCCACGCAGCAAGATGATGACACAGCAAGGTAGAGACACAGGATAGAGGCAAGATCAGACATGCTGGAAACCAGGAACAGAAGTAGCACAGGTGGCAGAGTGCCTTTCTCCCACATTGGAAGTCCCTAGTATCAAATCCCATGAAGACTGGAGGAGAAGGATGAGAAGAGAAGGCAAGAAACAGACACAGAGTATCACCCAGCAAATGGACACAGACAGCAAGTGGGGGGGTAGGGGATAAATAAAGTAAATAAATAAATCTTAAAAAAAAAAAAAAAGAAGACCATTTCTTAAAGGAAATGACTAGTGGAAAAAGATGGTCCATTGATGGGCCCTTGATATTGATGGCAATTCTTATGAGTTTCTTGCTTTTGAATTTGCTACTTGACCAAGTGTTGTAGGATGCCTAAGAGTTACCTACTGAGAGCCTCCTTTTTGCTCAAATGCAGCCTCTCTCTAAGCCAAACTTAGCATATAGATGCATGACTTTCCTCCAGTGAGGGACATAACTCCTGGGGATGAGCTTCCTGGCACAGAGGGATTACTACTAAGCACCAGCTGGTGATACAACTGGAAAAAGACCTTAAATAAAAGGGGAAAAATGTAAAGACAAATGAGTTCATATAAATTGCAGACTTAAAAGTGAGTTGGGAGGTCCTCAGAGAGGCAACACTTATGCACATCTCAGCAGGATCTCATAGATGGCGAATGAAAACACTACTCCAAGCAGTGGGGCTCCTGAGGGCTCTGGAGACATGCACATCCTACAGTCATGGCAAATATCTCCAGAGTTTAGTGCCTTGCCAATGGACCCTACTTTGGAGTTTGTGCTTCCTAGTGTGACAGAGTTGGGCTCAGATGTGACTTCTCTACACATATCACTTTTGTCCCTTTTATTTGAACCTATGGTTGGTGCTGGAGTTGGTGGGTATATGTCCAAGAGACTTGAATCTCTGGGCTATCCATGTGCCAGCTGTACCCTGAGCCTCAGCAGAATTGCTACAGCTACTCTCTAGTTCATTGGACTCATCCAGGACATTTAACAGGGAAGTAAGGATGGACAACCACCACAACAAGGAACTGAGAGAATCAACAACTGCAAACAAGAGAGTCCCACCCATCAGCCATATGAGATCAAAGCCCCCTCTCAATTAGAGGTAGAATGGGCATCACCATCCTAGAATCCTCAGGATTGAGAATGAAATCTGGACTGGAGTAGACTTGCTGGTATTCTACTGTGGACTTGTTGTGATTATAGCAATGGAAGAAATTATATCGTTGATGTGAAGACAATGGACACTGGAGGTGGTGTAGTCAGGACAAGGGAAAAGGGGGTGATATTGGGACATTTTCAGGACTTGGAATTGACCTGAGTGACATTGTAGTGACAGATACAGGCCATTGTATATCCTGCCATGGCCTGTGGAGTTCAGTGGGAGAGAGTGTAAACTACAATGTAAACTATAGTCCATGCTTGGTGGCAATGCTCTAGGATGTGTTTATCAATTGTGGTGAATGTACCACACAAATGAGAGGTTGTTGATGTGGGCAAGGGTGGGAGGCGTGGGGAACCTAAGAATATTTTAAAAATAAATAAAAATACATTTTAAAAATAAAAGTAAAATAAGCAAGAGATTTGAACAGCCAATTCTCCAAAGAAAAAATACAAATGGTTAAAAAAACACATGAAAAGATGCTCAATATCCTTAACTATTAGGGAAATGCAAATCAAAACTACAATGAGATATCATCTCACACCTATTAGACTGTTGGCTATTAAAAAAAAACAGAGAACTAAAAGCATTGGGAAAGATGTGGAGGAAAAGGAACACTATTCCACTGCTAGTGGGAATGTAAAATAGTGTAGCCAATGTGGAGGAGAGCTTGGCAGTTCCTCAGGAAGCTAACTATAGAACAGTCATATGATGATGCAATCTCACTTCTGGGTATATATCCAGAAGAATTGAAAGCAGGGACACAAACAAATATGTGCACAACAATGGCCATAGCAGCATTATTCATTATTGCCAAAAGATGGAAGCAACGCAAATGTCCATCAACAGATGAATGGATAAGTAAATTGTGGTATACACATACAATGGAATATTACTCAACTGTAAGAATAAATGTAGTATTAACACATGGGACAATATGGATGAATCTTGAAGACCTTATGTTGAGTAAAGTAAGCCAGTCATTGAAGGACAAATATTACATGACCTTACTGATATGACTTAAGCAAATTGAGCAGACTCACAGAGCCAGAGTCTAGAAGACAGGTTAACAGGAGACAGAAAGGGAGTAGAATGTGGTGAGTTGAGGCTCAACATGGGCAAGACGTATGATAAGGTGTAAGGGGGTGTTTGGGCAGTGGAAGGGGGTGATTGGGCAGTGGATGGGGTGATAGTTATTCAATGATGTGATTGGGTTCAGCAGTGGTGGAATGTGAGGGGGAGTAGGGTAGAGGTGTTGGACTATCCATGGAAGTGGGGGTTGGGATGGAGGAAGGAACAGGTGAACTTTCGGGATTTTTATCTCTAAGGTTAAAACTACAATGGTGAGAATGTTCTTTTGGCAAATATGGCAGGGGAGGGTTACTGGTGCAGGGTTTTGGGTGTGGGGAATATGCAAGATAAGGCACACCTGGCGCATGCTTCTATGGAATATGAAAGTGTTCATCTTGTCATGGTGTGTTACCTCAGAGGCTGGAGACCCACCCAATAAACATGAAAATGTTAAACTCTCACTGGGAATTCCTTCTATGTTCTCAATAAGATGGGCAAGAATCTCTCAAGAACTTGTGCAGTGCTTAATAAAAGAAAACAGACCAATATGGCAAGTCCTCAATATTATTGCATGTAACTATGAACCTTATTCTTAAAAAATTGAAGCTTAGTAATTACTATAGATTCTGAGGGGAGGGGAGAGGAAGAATGGCATAGATGGGACATAGGGCATTGGAATTGTTCTGCATGATCATGCAATAATGGATACAGGTCATTTTAAGCTTTATCAAAGTCTATAAAAGTATATGGTGCAAAATGTACACCAAAATGTAAATCAGTGACCATAGTTAGCAGCAATGCTTCAATATTTGTACATCAATTATCACAAATGTACTATGCACATGTAAAATGTTAATATAGGCATGAGTTGGCAAGGGGGAGGGGAAAATCCTCTGTATTTTCTATGTGACTATTCTGTAATGTAAAGTTTCTCTGAAGATAAAGCAAATAAAACATGACACTCAGAGAACATATGGAAGAAATTGACACTGTACAAAGAAGAAAATATTTTATGGTGATGAAAGTTATGATGGAAAAGTTTTATTTTATTTTATTTTGTATTTTTGTATTTTATTTGTTATATATTATTATTTTTTATTTGCCCAAAGGAGCCTAAACCTCCTCCCTGCCTTGAGAAGTGTACCACCCAGCCCCAAGCCTATACTACACAATCTTCAGCCTGCCTCAAAGAGTTTCCACCACTTACCTTCTCTGAAGAAACCATCATGCAACATCCACCGTGTCCTGAGGAGTCTGTCTTCCAATCCATGCCTGAAGAGATTAACCTTGTCTCACCAGATGAAACTGCAAGAGAATGCCCTGAAGTAATTAGCTGGTAAAATACTCCTAATTTCTCTCCATAACCACCTACACCACCCTCTTCTCTTCCAGACCTATAACTAGACTAAAATCACAACAAGTCCCCAAAGGTGAAGTACAAAGTGTAACCCATGAGGAAGTACACTATATTCTAAAAGAACTGCATGAATTTTCCAATTTATATAGGTAGAAATCAGGGGAATATGTGTGAGAATGCATATTAATGGTATGGGTTAATGGTGGACAGAATACAAAGTTGGATCAGGCTGAATTTTTTATATGGACCCACTAAGCAGAGATTCTGGACTCAACATTGTAGCTCAAAGGGTTAGAAAGGGGTCTAAGAGTTTGTGCAGGTGGCTGGCTGAAACATGGACCAAAAGGTGACTTACAATACCTGAGGTCAAGATGCCCTATTTACCTTAGTATAATAGAGACGGGGGATGCAAAGGCTTAGAAAATTTGGAATGTTAGAATTGATTCACCATTTAGGATCTGCCTGCCCATCCCAGGAATGTACAAAGGACACACCTTTAACCAGATTGTGGACAGCTACAGCACTGCAGCCTCTTTCTGGGACATCACTGAAGGAGAGTGTTAAGGGAAACTCCTCCCAGTTGGCAGAATTTGAACAGTGTACCTGGTTGTTCATTTTGCTTAGAAGGAGAAATGGCCAGATGTGCACTTGTATGGTGATTCATGGCTGTTGCTAATGGTTTGGCTGGATGGTCAGGAACTTGGAAGGAACACAATTGGAAAATTAGTGAAAAAGAGGCCTGGGGAAGAACTATGTGAGTAGACTTTTCTTAAGGGGCAAAAAACCATGAAAGCATTTTTGTCCCATGTGCATGTTCACCAGAGGGTGATTTCAGCAGAGGAAGATTTTAATAATCAAGTGGATAAGATGACCTGCTCTGTGGCTGCACTCAGCCTCTTTCCTCACCATTCTTTTCTGCCCAATTGGACTCATGAATGAACTGGCCATGGTCGTAGGGATGGGGTTTATGCATGTGCTCAGCAATATGGACTTCTCTTCACCAAGATGACTTATGTAAAGTCACCACTGACTAATCAATCTGCCAGCAGCAGAGACCCACATTCAGTCCCTGATATGGCAACATTCCACAAGGTGATCAGCCTGCTACCTGGTGGCAGGTTGATTACATTGGCCCACTTATATGGAAGGGGCAGCAATTTGTTCTAACTGGAATTGTCACATCCTCCAGATATGGGTTTGCCTTCCCTGCATACAAATCTACTTCCAAAACTACCATCTGTGGCCTTAACAAATGTCATATCCACCACTATGGTATTCCAAACAGCATTGCTTCTGATCAAGGAACACACTTCACAGCAAATAATGTGCAGGAATTGGCACATGCCCATGCAATTCACTGGTCTTACCATGTTCCCCATCATACTGAAGCAGCTGGATTGATAGAACAGTTGAATGGCCTTTTGAAGACTCAGTTATTGTGCCAACTAGGGGACAGTACCATCCTGGCAGGGCTCAGGCAATGTTCTCCAGGAGGCTGTGTATGCTCTAAATCAGCATCCCCACTATGGTTCTCTTTCTCACGTAGCCAGGATTCACAGGACTGGGAACTGAGAAGTGGAAATGGGAGTGACACCACTCACTCTTAAACCTAGTGATCCACTAAGAAAATTTTGATTCTTGTCCCTTCATCTCTAAACTATGCAGGTCTACAGGTCTTAGGTCAAACAGGAGGATTGCTTACACCAAGGAACACAACAATGATTCCATTGATCATCATGTTAAGACTACCCCCGGGACACTTTGGGGTCCTCATGCCTTTCAATCAACAGGCAAAGAAGGGATTTATTGTACTGGATGGGGGGGGATTGATCGTACACAATGGAGGTAAAGAAGAGTTTGCCTGAAATGTAGGAGATGCCCTAGGTTATCTCTTAGTATTACCATGCCTTGTGATTAAATAAATGGAAAGTTGCAAAAAAGCTAATGGAAGCAGGACTAATAATGGCCCAGAATCTTCAGAAATGAAAATTTGGGTCACATCACCAGGCAAAAAACCCCTGCCAGCTGAAGTGATTTCTGTGGGTAAAGGGAACATGGAATGGGTAGTGGAAGAAGGTAGTGGTAAGTATGAACTTTGACCATTTGACCAGTAACAGGAAATGAGAACTGTAATGGTCATGAATATTTCTTCCTTCTTTTGTTATGAATATGCTTGCATATGTACATAAAATGAATATCTTTGCTTTATTCCCTAAACTTACAATTTATCATATGACATAAGTTGTATTAATTTCATGGCATAGTATTTAATGATATCATGTTGAAGAGTGAACATTACCCAAGGACTTGAACCATATTCTGGAGGGATTCAGTGCATTTCT
>JAQZBX010005969.1:0-54673 GCA_029593785.1 Cabassous unicinctus
CCTACTCTTCACTGGGTTTGGCTCAGTGGAGGACTTGGTGCTCCTATTCTACAGGACTTTGCACCCTGTATAATTGTGATGCATGTGAGTGCTCTTCTTGCTTTCCTAGTCTACATTTGCAAAGTTCCAGAAAGTTCCTTTCCAGGAGTTAATGCCAAGAATCAATCAGAAGTATCTACTGTATAGAGAGAAATGGAGCAGCACCAAATAGGTCTAATTTGACTGATTGAGACTGTTGGGACTGATGTGATGTGATGTTTTGCACCACAAGTTCTGTAAAGGGCACAGCACCAAAGCCACTTGTTTTCGATGCATCTGTGCTATGGAATGACCCATGTAGTGAATTCTGTCTTGTCCGCCCAGGCAGTATGCTACTGTGGTCAGCACGAATGTTGCTCAGGCCATGATGTGAAGAGTGCCAGGTCAGGTCTGGAGAATGTAAGAGCTTGGCCCCAAAAGGGTCCAACAGATTCTCCTAGGCTTGCAGGACATTCCCCATCTTTCTTGTGAGTCAACGCAACACTAATGTTCTCCTTGGAGTCTGCAATTGTTAAAAATTTATTGCTGCTTTGGAAGCCTTGGTGGCCCACTTTTTTGGGCCTATGAGCTCTCTTTGGGGTGCAGTAGGTAGGCTTCAAAGTCTTTTTTTTCTAGTTGGTGTGCCATGATGCTGCTTCCCATTACTTTTTGACATATCCTGCTATGTGAGCCTTTGGTAAAAGAACAATTTCTGACTCCCAGTTATTTCCTCAAAGGGCACAAGCCCAAAAATATCCTCATTGCTTTTGCTTTTACTTGTTAATATGGGAAAGGGATGAAATGGAGTGGAGCCAAATATATCTACACGTTTGGCCCCACTGAATGGCTGTCATGTTCACTCAACTTCTTGCTAAAGGGTGCATTTGTGAATATATCAAATTCTTCTTGCTCTTGTCCCACAGTAGGAAAATGGGTCTCAAGAGAGAGGTTCTTTTCATTTGCTCCTTGCTGGAGCTGTTGAGCCTGGACTGCAAAGAAGGGGAACACACCAAGAATATTAAATTTCTGTTTAGGAGTCTCCACCCCAACATCAGAGGGCAGGTGTGTTGGGGTGAAAAGTGTTATGTTAGGAACTTGGATTTGTCCATTGCCTTATTTGTCTTTGCAAACAGGGCTTACATCACTACTTTGCTTTGGCCTGCGCATAATCAGAATCAGAGCTATGTTTTTCTTCTTCCTCATTTTCAGAATACTTAAGGAGAGGCCTTTGAACCAGATTTTTTGGTTCAGTATCATCATCATTAAAACCTCCCTGTTCTCTCTGAAGAATTTATTCACCCTATTCACTGCTCTTAGAAGAAGGGGAATGTGATTCAAAATCACTTTCAGATTCATCATTCCCTTTTTGCACTTGACAGTCTACTGATGAATTCTCTGAGTTTTTCTTACCACTCTGGTGATCATTATACACTGGAATTGGTTTTCCATTCTTGATAGAGTTTGCAGTGCTATTTTCTTGAATCCTGGGTGAATGATTAAGTTTCTTTTCAGGAGAATCTGGGAATTCAAAGAAAAATTACTATAGCATTCCAAGGCATTTCAAAAGTAATTTACACCAAATACTAATATTTACTAACACAAGGTATTACAAATCCCATGTACCAGTTCCCTTCGAGGGAAAAAAAATTCTGCTTCATGCATTTGTCCTTAACTAGTTAGGTCATTTAATGCAGACACAGTTACTTATCTTTACCTTACACAGTACCAATAGGCCTTCATTGATATAAATTTTATTTTTAACACCCAGGACTCTGAATATAGTAGGCAAGCACAATTGATGGACACTTAGATTGTTTCCATCTTTTGACAATTGTGAATAACACCGCTATGAACCTTGGTATGCAAATGTCTGTTCTCATCACATGTTTCAATTCTTCTGGATAGATTCCTAGTAGTGAGTTTATTGGATCATATGGCAGTTCTATATTTAATTTTCTGAGGAAACACCAAACTGTCTTACACAGAGACTGCATCATTCTACATTCCCCAAAAGAGTGAAGGAATGTGTCTATTTCTCCACATCCTTCCAGAACTTGTTTTCTGTATTGAAAACAATGACCATTCTATTAAGTGTGAGATGATATCTGGGTGTTTCGATTTGCATTTTCCCAACAGGTAATCATATTGAATGTTTTTTTCATGCCCTTTTTCTCCATTTGTATTTCCACTTGTGAGAAATGTCTAATTACATCTTTTGCCCCATTTTTTAAAATGGAATGCTTCCTCTTTTAATGTTGAGTTGTATGATTTCTTTATATAGCATGGAAATAAAATCCTTGTTAGATATGTTGTTTTCAAATATTTTTTCCCATTGAGTGTGCAGGCTTTTCATCTTCTTAACAAATCCTTTAAATCACAAGAGTGTTTAAGTTTGAGAAGGTCCCATTTATCCATTTTTTATTTTGTTGCTCATGGTTTTGGTGTAAGTTTTAAGAATCCACTACCAGCGACAAGATCTTGAAGAAATTTCCCTACATTTTCTTCTAGGAGCGTTATGGTTCTAGTTTATATATTTAAATCCTTGATCTATTTTGAGTTAATTTTGCATAAGATGTAAGAAAGGAGTCCTCTTTCTTTTAGATATGTATATCCAGTTCTCCCAGCACCAATGGTTGTATAGACTGTTTTGCTCCAGCTGAGTGGGTTTGATAGCCTTGTGAAAAATGACTTAACCATAGATGTTCGGGTCTGTTTCTGAACCATCAAATTGGTTCCATTGGCCTATATGTCTCTTTACACTAGTAATATGCTGTTTTTACCACTGGAGCTAGGTAATACGATTTAAAGTCCAGAAGTGAGTGTTCTCAAATTTTGCTTTTCTCTTTAAGATGTTTGTGACTATTCTGGGCCCCTTCCCCTTCCAAATAAATTTGATAATCTTGTTTTTCCATGTCCTTAAAAATGGCTAGTAGAACTTTTATTGGGATTGCACTGAATTTATATATCAATTTGGGTAGAAATGACATCTTAACTGTATTTAGTCTTCCAATCTATGAACACAAAATTTTCTTCCATTTATTTAGGTCTATTTATTTATTTCTTTTAGCAATGCATTGTACTTTTCTAAATTCAAATGCTTTATGTCCTTGGATATGTTTATTCCTAAATATTTTGTTCTTTTAGTCACTATTGTAAATGGATTTTTTTCCATGACTTCCTCCTCAGATTGCTCAATGCTAGTGTATAGAAACACTACTGATTTTATCATATTGATCTTGTACCCTGCCACTCTGCTGAATTCATGTATTAGCTTTAGTAGCTTTGTTGTAGATTTTTGGGACTTTCTAGGTATAAGGCCATATCATCTGCAAACAGCAAAAGTTCCACATCTTCCTTTCCAATTTGGGGGACTTTTATTTATTTTTCTTGCCAGAATGCTCTACCTAGAACCTCTAGAACTATATTGAACAACAGTGGTGACAGTAGGCATCCTTTTCTCTTTTTTCAATCTCAAAGGGAAAGCTTTCTATCTTTCAACATTGAGTAAAATGATTCTGCATTTTTTGTACATGTTCTTTAACATGTTGAGAAAGTTTCCTTCAATTTTTATCTATTGTGGTAGTTTTATCAGGATAATATGCTATATTTTGTCAAATGCCTCTTCTACATCAAATAAGATGACCATGTGGTTTTCTTCTTTGATTTATTAATGTCATATATTATGCTGATTGATTTTCTTGTGTTGAAACACCGTTGCATTCCTGAGATAGAACACAGTAGTTCATGATGAATAATTATTTTAATGTGTTTTTGAATACAATAAGTGAATATTTGTTGAAGATTTCTGTATCTGTATAACTTATGGAAATGGGTCTGTAATTTACTTTTCATAATATCTTAGGCTTTGGTATTAGAGTGATATTGGCTTCATAGAATGACTTTGGTAGCATTTCTTCTTCAATTTTTTGGAAGAGTTTGTGTATGAATGGTATTAAATATTTTTTGAGTGCTTGTTAGAATTCACCTGTGAATTTTGCAGAGTTGTTTACACACTGTATCAATCTCTTTAACTGTGATTGGCTTGTTGAGCTTGTCTATTTCTTCTAAGGTCAGTGTAGTTTTTTCTTATATTCCTAGGAATTTTTCCCTTTAATCTACATTGTCTAGTTTGTTGACATACAGTTGTTCATACTATTGGCTATCCTCTTGTATTTCTCTCGGATCAGCAGTAATGCCCTCATTTTCATTTCTGATTTTATTTATTTGCATGTTCTCTTTTTTCTTCATCATTCTAGCTAAGGGTTTATCAATTTTGTTAATCTTGAAGAAACAACTTTTAATTTTCTTAATCCTCTCTATTGTTTTTATGTTGTTCTTGATTTCATTAATTTTTGCTCTGATCTTTGTTATTTCATTCCTTCTGTTTACTTTGGGAATAGTTTGCTGTTAATTTTCTTGTTCCTCAAGCTGTGTAGTTAGGCCATTGATTTAAGCTCTTTCTTCTTTTTAAATTTAAGTATTGAGGTCTATAAATTTCCCTCCCAGCACTGCCTTCACTACACCCCATAGGATCTTACATGTTGTGTCCCCATTTTCATTTATCTCGAGATATTTATTGATTTTCTTGCAATTTCCTCTTCCTTATTATTATTAAGAAAATACAAAGTTTTATTTTTCTTATTATACATTGTTGTGCAGGTATGCAAATTGAAAGTGGTGTTTATCACAAATTGATTGGAATCCTTCTTTGGCAGAAATAGTATTCTGAGAAGATCCTGCCACTATTACTCCACCTTCAGTTTTACTTTAAGCTATTTTTATTTTTTAAAAGAAACTTAGATTACATAAATGTTACATTAAAAAAATAGGGATTACCATATGCCACACTCCCCACACCTCCCACACCCTCCCACATAAACTACATCCTTCATTAATGTGGCACATTCATTGCAATTGATAAATGCATCCTGGGGTATTGCCATTGAGCATGGACCATACTTCACATTGTAGTTTGCACTCTTTCCCACACAATTCTGCAGGCTATGGGCAGATATACAATGGCATATATCTCTCAGTGCAATGCTATTCAGGATGATACCCAAGTCCCGAAAAAGCCCCAGCATTACACCTGTCTTTCCCTCCCCCTGCCCCCAGAGCCTCCAGTGACCATTGCCTCCACATCAATGCTGTAATTTCTTCCAGTGCTAGATTTACAACAACTCTATTGTAGCACACATGTAAGTCCACTCTAGTCCATAGTTCATTCCCCAATCCTGAGGATTCTGGGATGATGATATCCACTCCACCTCAAATTGAGAGGGAATTGAATCCCATAAGCCAATTGATGGGACTCTCTTGCTTGCAGTTGTGAGCTCTCTTATTTCCCGATATAGTGGTTGTCAATCTTCACCTCCTTGTTAGTTGTCCTGGGTGAATGCAATGAACTGGACAGCAGGTGTTGCAACTCTGCTAAGCCTCAGGGCCCAGCTGGCACATGGACAGACCAAAGATTCAAGTCTCTTGGATGTACACCTACCAACTCCAGCACCAAGTATAGGTTCAAACAGATGGGACAGATGAGCCATGTGTTGGGAAGCCATAACTGAGTCCAACTTTGTCACTCTCAGGAGCACAAATTCCAAAGTAGGGCCCACTGGCAACACACCAAATTCTGGAGCTATCTGCCCTTGCCATAGGGCCTGGGTTTCTCCAGAGCCCTCAAGAGCCCCACTAATTGAGGTTTTATACACTTAGGCAGTCTATGAGATCCTTCTGAGATGTGCATAAGCATTACCTCTGGGATGACCTCCGATTCATTTTGAAGTCTCTTAGGCATATAAACTCATTTGTCTTTACCTTTTCCCCCTTTTATTTGAAGTCTTTTCCAGTTGCATTGCTAGTTGGTGCTTGGTAGCAATCCCTTGGTGCCAGGGAGTCTCATCCTGGGTGTCATGTCCCATGCTGGGGGGTAGGTAATGCATTTATATGCTTAGTTTGGTTTAGAGAGAGGCCACATTTGAGCAACAAGGAAGCTCTCAGGAGGCAAAACTTGGGCACCCCACAACACTAGGCTAAGTTTCAATTTCAAGAGCAAAGGCTCTCAAGCATAGTCATAAATATCAAGGGCCCATCAATGGACCATCTTCTTTTGCCAGTCTTTGACCCTGCACTTCAGGGATGGTTGCTGCGCCATTAGAAAACATGACAGAGCTCTCCAAGATGGGAATTCAATATTCTCTCGGTTATTGTGTGAATCTCGACCCACTGTGACAATGCTCTGTGAACATTTGAACACATTTAGATACATTATATGTATGTCCAGGTGAACTTCCTTCCATGTATCCCTCATCACTGACACCCTTCTCCAATGATCCTCCCCAGCCCCAATTGTAACCTTTCTGTAATCTAAAGCTTCTTTGAAAATGAAGCCAATAAATTAGCCGAATACAAGTAATAGGAAAAAGAAAAAACAATGGTAAGTTTAAATATAAGAAAAGAATACATAAAAATTCAAGAAACTAAAAATAAAATAAAAATTTAAAATTTAAATATTAAAAATTGATGAAAAATATTAAAAATTTTTTTTTTGAGATTTTGCATTCCTTCATTCTAATATTTGTTGTCCTGTATATACAGTGACATTTTCTTCCTTTTATTTCCCAGGGTCTTCCTTTTTTTTCATTTTGTGTTCATAGACGTTTTAGTCACAGTAAATTCACATACAGAATACAGGGGACTCTCATATACTCAACATCCTCCCCCTTTTGCCCCTTCCTGTATTAATACTTTTTTATATGTGTATGATGCATTTGTTAGAACTGATATACAAATAGTGAAACATAGCTATTAACCATGGTCAATGGTTTACATTATGGTTTATATTTTAGAAAATACACTTTTATAAATTTTGATGCTATTAACGTGGCCTGTGTCCATCATTGCAATATCATGTAGAACACTTCCATTGCCCACTAAATACCCCCTGTTCCATCTATTCTATTCCTCTCTCTCTCTCCCCTCAGGGCCCATGGTAACCACCCATCTCCACTCCTTGGATAACAAGATTTATAGTTACTTGCACAACACTGAGTTCTTGACACACTGGTTTGTCGTGTCCCCCCCCCCAATAAGGATTGTCAATGCTTTTGAGAGACTTCCACCTCTCTGTTTGAGAACCTACTGGTCCTCCCCAGGGTGGAAGTCCAGCTCTTTCCCACTCATAATGTGGGTCTCCACCCACTGACACAACACATTATGAGAAAATGATCACTCAAACACTCCATAGAAGCCTGCCCTGGGTGTACCATGTTCTAAATAGCCCCATCTAATACCCTAAACCAGTAATCCTTCCTTGTGAAATTGCCATAAGGGATTTCCAACTTTGTAATTCAACAACATGCCCAGTGTTCACCTGATCCCTCCCCCCAAACTCCCCCCAGTTCCATGGGCTATCCAACCCACCCTCCCCACTCTACCCACCTGTTAAACCTGCACCACCCAACCCGACAGTATCACTACCCACCTGTCATATCCCTTCAATGCTCAACTGCAGAATTCCACTTTGTCATAGATAGCGCCCAAATAGGCCTTGGCTCACAAACTTTTTCTCCCTTTCTATTTCCCGTAAACCTATCTTCCAGACAATAGCTCTCTGAGTTTGCTCAATCGGCTTAACTCATATCAGTGAGGTCATGTAATCTTTGTCCTTTGATGTCTGACTTGCTTCACTCAACCTAAGGTCCTCAACATTCATAAATATTATCCTGTGTGTTAGCATTGTATTCATTCTTACAGCTGAGTAGTATTCCATTGCATGTGTGTACCACATTTTGTTTATCCATTCATCTGTTAATGGGTATTTGGATTGATTGCAACTTTTGGCAATAATGAATAATGTCACTATGAACATTGGTGTGCATATATGTGTTTGTGCCCTTGCTTTCAATTCTTATGGGTATATACCCAGAAGTGGAATTGCTGGATCATATGGCAATTCTATAATTAGTTTTTTGGGGAACTGCCAAACTGTCCTCCACAATGGCTGGACCATTCTATATTACCGCCAGTAGTGGATGAAGGTTCCCATTCCTCCACATCTTCTCCAACACTTGTAGTCCTCTGTTATTTTTAATAGCCACTGGTTTACTGGGTGGAAGATGCTATCTCATTGTAGTTTTGACTTGCATTTCCCTAATAGGTAGTGATGTTGAGCATCTTTTCATGTGTTTTTATGATATTTGTATTTCTTCCTTGGAGAAGTGTCTTTTCAAGTCACTTGCCCAATTTTTAAATGGGTTGTTTGCTGTTTTATTTTTGAGGTGTAGGATTTCTTTATATATGCTGGATATTAGGTTCCTATCATATATATGGTTGCCAAGTATTTTCTTCCATTGGGAAAGCTGCCTTTTTACTTTCTTGACAACCTCCTTTGAGGTGAAAAAGTTTTTTTAAAAATCCCATTTATCTATTTTTCCTTTTGCTGCTCATGTTTTGAGTGTGAAGTTCATGAAATGATCTCCTATTACAAGGTCCAATAGATGTTTCTCTATGTTATCTTCCAAAGTCTTTATGGTCTTGGCTCTTATATTTAAATATTTGATCCTTCTTGAGTTGATTTTTGTATAAGGTGTGAGATGGAGTTCCTCTTTCATTTTTTTTAAAACACCATTTGTTGAAGAGGTCTTTCTCTCCCAGTTGAGTGGCCTTGGTGGCCTTGTCAAAAATCAGATGACTGTATATGCAAGGATCTATATCAGAACTCTCAATTTGGTCCCATTGTTCAGTATGTCTAACTTTGTGCCAATACCATGCAGTTTTGACCACAGTAGCTTTGTAGTGTATTTTAAAGTCAGGTAGTGTGATTCCTCTGATTTCATTTTTCTTTTTCAATATGTCTTTGGCTATTTGGGGCCTCTTGCCCTTCCAAATAAATTTCATAGATAGTTTTTCCAATTCAATAAAAATGCTGTGTTGATTTTTATTGGGATTACATTAAATCTGTAGAGTAATTTTGGAAGGATAGACATCTTTATAATATATAGTCTTCCTGTCCATGAACAGGGAATATTCTTCCATTTATTTAACTCTTCTTTGATTATCTTTAACTGTGTTGTATTGTTTTCTATGTATAAGTCATTTACATCTTTAGTTAAATTTACTCCTAGGCACTTGATTATTTTAGTTGCTCTTGTAAATGGGATTTTTTCTTGATTTCCTCTTCAGATTGCTCATCACTGGTGTACAAAAGTGATACTGATTTTTATGCATTTTTCTTATAATCTGCAACATTACTAAACTCATTTATAAGTTCTAGAAGCTTTGGTGTCGATTTATCAGGGCTTTCTATGTATAAGATTGTGTCATCTGCAAATAGTGAAATTTTTACTTCTTCCTTTCCAATTTGGATTCCTTTTATATCTTTTTCTTGCCTGAGTGCTTGAGCAAGTACTTCTAACACAATGTTAAACAGGAACGGTGATAGTGGGCATCCTTGACATGTTCCCGATCTCAGAGGGAAGGCTTTTAGGATTTCATCATTGAAGATGATGTTAACTTTGGGTTTTTCATACACACCCTTTATCACATTCAGAGAATTTCCTTCTATTCCTATCTTTTGCACTATTTTTATCAGGAAAGGGTGCTTTTTTAAATGTTTTTTCTGCATCTATAGAGATGAACATGTGATTATTTTCTTTCCATCTGTTGGTATGGTGTATTACATTGATTGGTTTTCTTATGTTGAAACATCCTTGCATACTTGGGATGAAACTCACTTGGTCACGGTGTATAATTTCATTTGATGTGTTGTTGAATACAATTAGCAAGTATTTTGTTGAAGATTTTAGTATCTAGGCTCATTAGAGAGATTGGTCTGTAATTTTCCTTCCTTGTAGCAACTTTGGTTTTGGTATTAGGGTAAATTTGGCATAGAATGAATTAGGCAATGTTCCTTTTACTTCTATTTTTTGGAAGTGTTTAAGCAGGATTGGTGTTAGTTCTTTCTGGAATGTTTGGTAGAATTCACCTGTGAAGCCATCTGGTCCTGGGCTTTGCTTAGTTGGGAGGTTTTTGATGACTGATCCTATCTCTTAACTAGTGATTGGTCTGTTGAGTTCATCAATTTCTTCTTTCTTCATTGTAGGCTGCTTGTGAGTGTCTAGGGATTTGTCCATTTCCTCTAAATTATTCTACTAGTTGGCATATAATTTTCAAAGTATCCTCTTATGATACTCATTATTTCTGTGGGATCAGTAGTGATAAACCCCACCTCATTTCTTCTTTTGTATATTTGCATCTATTATCTTTTTTTCTTTGTTAGGCTAGCTGAGATTTTTCAATTTTATTCATTTTTTTCAAGAACCAGCTTTTGCTTTGATTTTTTTCTAGTGCTTTCTTATTTTCTATTTAATTTAGTTCTGCTCTAATTTTTGTTATTTCCTTCTTAGTACTTCCTTTGGGTTAGTTTGTTGTTCTTTTTCTAATTCCTCCATGTGTGCACTTAGGTCTTCAATTTTAGCACTTTCTTCTCTTTTGATATATGCATTTATGGCTATGAATTTCCCTCTCAGTACATCTTTTGCTCTATCCCACAGGTTTTGATATGTAGTGTTGTCATTTTCATTTGTTTCACAGTAGTTAGTGATTTCTTTTGAGATTTCTTCCTTGACTCACTGTTTTTCTAAGAGTGTGTAATTTAACTTCGATATCTTTGTACCTAATCTGGTTCTCTGGCCCTTACTGATTTCCAGCTTCCTTCCTTTGTGGTCAGAGAAATTACCTTGTATAATTTCAAACTTCCTTAATTAATTGAGCATTTTTCTGTGGCCTAGCATGTGCTCTATTTTGGAGAATGATCCATGTGCATTCAAACAGAATGTATATCTCACTTTTTTGGGTTGTAGTGTTCTGCATATGTCTATTAGGTCCAGATCTTTGAATGTATTATTCAAAGACTTTATTTATTGATTCTCTGTTGAGATGATCTGTCTAATGGTGTATTAAATTTCCCCAATATAATTGTAGAGGTGTCTATTTTTCCACTTGGCTTTTCCGGTGTTTGCCTCATATATTTTGAGGCACCTCAGTGAAGTGCATAAATATTTATTATTGTTCTTTCTTCTTAAAAGATTATCCCTTTTATTAATATATAGTGTCCACCTTTGTCTCTTACAATAATTTTGCATTTATACTCTATTTTGTGTGATATTAGTATAGCTACTCCTGCCCTTTTTTGGTTATTGTTTGCTTTTAAGATTGTTTTCTAGCCATTCAATTTTCAGCCTCCTTGAATCCCTGGCTCTAAGTTGGCTTTCTTGTAGACAACATAAAAAATGGATCATATTTCCTTATCCATTCTGCCAATCTTTGTCCCTTGACTGGTGAGTTTAATCCATTAAATTCAGTGTTATTTCTCTCAAGGAATTACTTGCATTTGCCATATTTTCTTTGGGTTCATGTATGTCATATGTTGTTTTTATTTCTCTTTTTGTCTTTTTGATTGTTCTTACACTCTCTTCCAACCCTCTCTTTCTTTTTTTCCCCCTTTCAACCTGCAGAACTGCCTTTAGTATTTCTTGAAGGGCAGATTTCTTGTTGGCATACTCTCTTAATTTCTGTTTATCTGTGAATATTTTGAACTCTCCATCATTTTTGAATGCCAGCTTTGCTGGAAGGAGAATTCTTGGCTGGAAGTTTTTTCCATTTAGTACCTTAACTATGTCATATCACTGCCTTCTTGCCTTCATGGTGTCAGATGAGAAATCAACACTTAATCTTATTGAGATTCCTTTGTATGTGATAGTTTTCTTTTCTCTTGCTGCTTTCAGTATTTTCTCTTTTTCTTGAATATTGGACAGATTAACAAGTATATTTCTTCAAGTAAGTCTATTGGGATTTATACTGTTCAGGGTGTGCTCTGCTTCCTGGACATGTACATCCATCTCCCTCAATAGGGTTAGAATGTTTTCAGCCATTATTTCCTTCAACACTCCTTCTGTCCCCTTTCCCTTCTCTTCTCCCTCTGGGATGTCTATAAAAATATATTTGTGCATTTTCTGTTATTCAAATCCCTATGTCCTTGCTGGATTTTTTCTATATTTTTATATATGTGTTCTACTATCTGTTTAATTTCAGATTTACTGTCTTCCACATTCCTAATTCTTTCCTCTGCCTGTTCAAATCTACGATTATGTGTTCCCAGTGTATTTTTGATTTCTTGGATTGTGCCATTCATTACCATCACATGTGTTATCTTTTTGTGTAGGCTTACAATTTCTTCAGTATGTTCTCCCAGTGTCTTCTTAATATCCTTAATCTCTTTCTTCACTTCATTAAGTTTGCCCATGATATTTGTTTGGACAGCTTTGATTAGCTGTTCAATGTTCTGCATCTCCTCCTGGTTTTTAGTTTGTTCATTGGCCTGGGACATGTCTTCCTGTTTCTTAGTATGCTTTGTAATTTTTTGTCGCTATCTGGTCATCTTTTTATCTTGATGGTTTTATTCAGTTGTTTAGCTTTTCTCTCTAATCTAGGGTTTTATTTATTTGCTGTTTTAGCTTTGTCTCTTCAAGAGTTATTTCTGGCAATGCAATGATTGGCACTTGTACATCCTTCCAGGTGCTTCTGGTGAGCTAGCACTTCCTTGGGCAGTTGAATTTTTTTTCAGGATAAATGTATGCAGCTGGCAATTCCTTTAACTTTAACAGCAGTTTCTGGTGGAGTTAGGGAGTACCACTCACTTCTGCTTCTCCAGGGAATGGTTCACCAAATTAAGACAGAGAAGCATTGGATTCCTCTAGGTTCTTGGCTATGCTGCATAAATGAATTTAAGAGCACACCAGTTTATTTAGGCCAGTAAAAAGAATTTATTGGGAAATGGGGGAAAGAACAGAGTTTGTTGAGAAAGAAATGGAAGAGAAAATTGGGAAGACAAACCAAGATTTGGTGCAGGCTCCTCTGGGCAGAGAGAGCCAGGAATATTTTTTATGTAATACTTATGTAATCTAAATATTTTTTTAAAACAAACAAAAAAATCATCTAAGCCTTATTTTCTCTCTTAGGAAAGGATACATGGATGAAATAACAAAATGTCCACTCTACCTGCTAGGGGCCTCTTTTATGCTACTCACCACAGGACCCCCAAAGCATCCTGCACAATAACAGCTCTTCTTTTTGACTGCTCATCAAAATCAAGAAGGAAATAATTTGATGTAGGTCATCATAAATTACAAAATATTTTTATATTGAAAACATTTTGAAATAAAAGAAGATCGTGAATATACCTACAAAACATAACAAAACAGAAAAACATGGAGCAATAGCTAAATTTGTCCCTTAACTGGGTCTATCCTGTTCTGGCTAAGAAGTGACAAGCAACATGGCTCCATCACCCTCAACCAATCAGTCCTGAAGATATCACATCTGCATCCCCATAGAAGAAAACAGTGCCTCTCCCACAGTTAAATCAGTATTTCCTACTTAAAATGAGCACACACACTTGCATCTAAGTAGATTCAGCAGTTATAGAAGAATAGAAACCTTTCCAGGAGGCAAGTCAATTTCCAAATTTTCCACCAGTATCCCCAGGATTAAACACTTTCATTTTGGAAGGAATATTTTGTAAAACGTGGTAGGGAACTAAATAATTGTGAGAAAGACATGAAAACTTTCTTCATCACAGTGCTGTGCATGAGGTAATAAAAGAATTATTTTCCCCTATATAGTATTGGGTCAAATAAATGAGTGAGAATCGTAATAGCGAGCTTAGGGAAAGAATCCCAGAGTTCTTAGACAAAAGGTCATCTGGGAGAAGTGATTTCATGCAGCTGTTATTCTGCTTCCTGTGTGTTTTGGTCATTGTGTAGAACAACAAGGATTCAGCTACCAAATAAAAATCTGGTTATATCTGCCAGAGCTCACAGCACACTGGCTGCCCATCAGCAGCTCTCCCCAAAGCCACAGGAAATGAAGGTGACAATGTAACAGTTTGAGATAACATAATATTTATATCCCATTTTGACCAAACAACCATTATCTTCATGGATACTAATGGATCATTTGCAATTCCCACATGATTCCAAATCCAGAGGGCATAGGAGAGGGCCCCAATCAGTGGTGAGTGAGGATGTCCCCTCAGCCTGAGCCAAAATCTGAGCTCCAGATAATGGGACTTGGCTTTGGAATTTAGACCATCACAAGTGAAGAGATTGAAACAGTCATCAAAAATCTCTTAAACATGAAAGCCCAGGATCTGATATCTTCACAGTTGAGTTCTACCAATTTACCAAATATAATCTAATACCAATCTTGCTCAACCTATTCCAAAAAAACTGAACATGAAAGAACACTATCAAATTCAAATTCATTCTCTGAAGGCAACATCTCCCTAATACCAAAATAGATAAAGATACTATGATAAAGAAAATTACAGACCAATTTCTCTAATGAATATAGATGCAAATCAAAACCACAATGAGATATCATTTCACACCTATTAGAATTGACACTATTAAAAAGTTGGAAAACTACAAGTATTGGAGAGGATGTGGAGAGATAATAATACTTATCCACTGTTAGTGGGAATGTAGAATGATACAGCCACTGTGGAGAAGTGTACGGTATTTCCTAAGGAAGTTGAATATAGACTTGCCATGGGACATGGCAATACCACTGTTAAGTAATATATACCCAAAGAATGGAAAGAAACAACAGACATATGCACACTGATCTTCATAGCAGTATTATTTGCAATTGCCAAAATATGGAAACAGCCCTGTTGTCCATCAACCAATTACTGGATGAACAAATTGTGGTGCATACACATGATTGAATATTATGCACTTATAAGAAGAAATAAAGTCATGAAGCATATGACAACATGGATGAAGGAGGACATTATGTTGCATGAAGCAAACCAGACAAAAAAAGAACAAATACTCTATGATTGTGTTCTTATGAATTAAATATATTGTGTAAACTCACAGAGTTAATAATTAGAATATATTTCACTAGAAAATAGAATGAGGGTAGAGAATGGAAAGCTGAGAGTTAATCTGTGTGGAATTGGTAAAAAGATTTTTTGTAAATCTTTGGAAATGACTAGAAATTGTGAAAGCATATCATGGTGTTTGTATATAACTAGCATTGCTATTTTATGGGTATGATAGTGGTAGAGAAGAAAATCTAAGGGCATGCACATTATTAGAAGGAAAGCTTAAAAATGTACCATGGGACTATATAACATAGTGAAACCTCATGGGAAATAAAAATATGGGTAATATTGCAAATATAAGACTCTTGATAAAATATAAAGAAAAATAAACTAGAGAGATGAAAACAGAATAGCAGTTATGTATGGCAGTGGAAACAGAGAGATTGAGAAAGGATGATATTTTTGTTTGGTTTTTATTATTATTATTATTGAAATAAGGAAAATGCTCTAATAATGATTGAAGTGATGAATGCACAACTATGTGATTATACCGATACCATTGATTATACACTTTGGATGGATTTATGCTTTAACATTTATCACTAAAATTGATTAGTTAAGAAAATGTAAAACGAGTGTGTGTGAAACAATGGTGACATTATACATTATAGAATCATAATTTATAAGTGACCTAATGTATGTATAAGGACATGGTCAATGATGGTTAAAGAGAGGGAAAAAAGTGACACACCTGGTTTCTGCACCTAAGAGAGGGCCCAGGTTTCTTGTTTCCTCCTCCTTCCCTGAGGACATGGACATATCAGATGGGAGGGTCTTGGCATTTGGCCTGTACTTTCTCAGAAAAGTAATTTAATTTTAAAGAAATAACTTCACAAATTGGTAAGTGCAAATTTTGTTCACACTTTCTGGCAAACTCTGAAAGTGACAAAAATCCCAACACATTCATATACATTTCACATATATATGTTTGTCACATTTATACAAACCCACTGGGAATATCAATGAAAATACACAGCATTTGAATATTGGATACAACGTAACACTGCTTAGAAAAGATGCAATGGCAGTTCTCTGGGGGTTACATGTTATGCAGCAAAAGAGAAAACCATAGGCAAGGCCAGGAAATTACTCCCCAGACCATCTGCACCTGCCATTGAGGTTGGCCCTTGAGTGCCCCCTGGTGGTCATGTGTGCTCTTGTGCCCTGCAGGGGAGGTTTTTGTCTCTGCTCACCCTGATTTCCTCTCACTGTGTGCCTAGCACAATAATACTTGGCTCTGTCCCCGGATCTCATACTATTGAGCTTTAAATAAACTTCTTTCTTGTTGGTGTCCCTAGTGATGCTGACTTGAGACTGAAGATTTGACTTACAGCCTGTGCTTCCATCACTCCATATTATGCCAACCCATTCCAGCCCTTTTCCTGGAGACTTGCAGATCCAAGTTACACTGTAGTCAGTTAAAGAGAATCCTGAGACAGTACAGGTGAGGGGCAGGGTCTGCGATGGCTTTACCAGGTCAGGTCCTGACTCTTGTAGCTGCACCTGGGACAGGACACCTGAGGACAAGGAGAACCACAGTGATAAAAATGGTCAGATGCATCATCCCTATTACCTTCATACCTGAATCCTGAGGCACTGACATCTGGGAGCCACTACTAAGAAGAGGAAGAAACACAGAACTTCCATGTTCTTGTGGATGAGTTCCATAATGCCCAGAAAATGAATCCCTGACTAGGAGGAACCTAAATGTAAATAAATGTGTGCTTGTAACTTCATCTGTCTACCCATATTGTGATTTGCATTTGGGAGGTGACTCTGTATGTAACATGAAATAGGGATTAGGGGAGTTCGTTGTTTTAACTTAACCCTAGGATGAGGATGCTGGCTGAGCCATGGTTGAACACAGTTCTCTCCCTGGGGTGCCCCCTCACCAAAGCACATTCTTCTACACTACTTCCATGTAGGAAATTTTAAATAAGCTGGTTAGTGAGTCAGATGCTGCCAAGGATCATGGATGGCTTTGGAGGCTTTGGGAATAAGGCCATTGTGTTGCTATTCCCAAAAATAATATAATTGCCCACACATATACATACACACACACACACATATATGTAAAATCCCTGACAACATTTTTTCTTATAGTTTCTGTTTGCTTTTAAAAGTCTATGGAGGGATAGGCATTGGGATCTGTCTTCTTACATTTTTGTTGATTTCACTATGCATTAGTCACATTAGTTTTGAATTCATTTTATGTTGTCAGTGCTGTTTGATATTTTCACCACTTTTGTTTCTCATATTTTCCCCTCTCAGGGGCCAGAGGTAATCCATGTGAGGCCTCAACTCTGGCCACTAAGATTGCATGATGAACACATGAACCATCCCTGCCCCTCATATATGGCACTTGTGAGGATTTGACATGTCAACTAACCTCAGTTTCAATGTCTTGACCTGCTTATTGACTGATTTAGAGCCACTTGCTGCTAAAAGTCCCTTCCATCTTGTCATATAATGAACTGACCTTGAATCTAGTGCATTGAAACTGGCTATTCAATAATTAGTGATGTGAATAAAAAATCAAAAGACAGTACAGAATCACTAGCATGGAAGCAGTGATGAGAAGGTAATCAATACTAAATATGGACACAGAAGTCTCCAAATTTTATGGCAGGATTTTAGAATGAAGAAAAATATCTGTAACTTGACAGTAAGTCTTCTCAAGGTCAAAGGCTGGGAGAGATGGTGATGAAAGTGAAGTAGAGTGACAGAGGGACAGGGCTGCATGGGGTATGCCAGGAGCTCACACAATAATCAATGGGGGTATAGGATAAATATTGTGTTGCTGCCTTGAGGAGCAATGAGATAATTAACTCCCATTTCCTTCTGAAGGTTAGGGTAGGAGAGTATAATTTCCTTGGAGGAATTGGACACGAATCTCAGTAAAGTCTTGAAGGATATATGAAGATTCTTAATATGGAAATAGCATCCAGAATTACAAATAAATGCTATTGATGATGGAAGAGCATTGAGTACAGTATTGGACTGGGCAAGAGAGGGCACAGAGCACTGTGAGAGGAGGCAGGACTGGGAAGTTGGTCCTGGAGGATGCCACAAGTATAGTTCCCTGCTGAGAAATCAATGATACCCATAGAGTTAAGACCTGTTATGGATACCTACCAGCTCAGACCATGACCTCACTATGGATTTAAACTCATGCCCTCCACTGGGAACTCAAAGACATTCACAAATCCAGAGTTCCCTGGTAGAGGGATGGAGAAGCAGTGATATCACCAAAAATCAAGACTCATGGGTCTTTCCCTGGAGATAGGAATCATGTTTTCATTCATGATATACCAGTGAAGAAAGCTCCAGAGAGACAGTCACCAGAAAGATGCTGACCCTTCAGTATGTAATTTATACCTCATTTTTCTTTTCCCCTCTTTCAGATTGAGAAATCAGAAAATGATGCAACAGGTTTAGTCATGATGTTCTATCCCTGAGCCAGTCCCAGGGCCTTCCATCCCAGTGCCATTTACTTCTTGACTCCAGAGAGTCTTTTTGTGCCATGGTTCATTGTCCATCAATGAGTTTATGTCACCAATCAGAGGTTTCCCAGAAGTGACGTGAGCAGTAATAATTGGCTGAGTTTAGCTTCAGGCTTTAAGTCCTTCTTGTCCCACAGAACAAATTCTCCTGCCCACTGTTTTCTGCCAGTCATGAATTGGTTGCATGTCTGAATAGTTTGATAAAGCTAGCTCTCTATAAAGGAGTGCTTTCACTGTCATTCATATTGTAGCATTAAGAAAGAAAAGAGTGTGACAAATTCTACCATAGCAAATAGTAAGTGGCTGTGTGAAATCAACTTACTTTCCTGGAGAAAAATGTGTAAATATTTATCAAAAGATTTCGAATATATTATAGGATTTGAACAGCTAATAGCACTACCAGAAACCATGGCAATAATACTGGGTATATGAAGTCAGGGAATGCAATATGCACTTCATTAGCTTCCTCCTCACTCTTAATGTTACTTAGTCAATATTTGAAATATTGGCGAGGCAATTTTTTCCCTTACAATGCCATTGCTTTTCTTTTAAAATATTATGAGTCTATTTGAGTCCAAAATATCTCCTTAAATTTTTGGATTTTAAGTTGTACAGGTCTACAAACCATAAAATACAGTATGAGAAATAATGAAGATGTTTTGAGGCAATCAACTCTGATACACAAACCTTATTTCATTGTGCACTCATAAAACCACTAATTCTGTGTAGGAATGTGGTGATTTATCTTGAAAAAATTGTCAATAAATTAAAGTTTATTCTGTCTAACAGCATGCCATCTTATTTGTATGCTAGAGTTGTGTAGCTAGTATTTAGTCTCTCTAGCATTGTGATAGTTAAGTTTCAAATATTTAGCTTCTTCCAGGCTTTTGGAAATATATTTCATTATATTGAAAAATGGCCTGGTTATGTTTTCAAACTCTGAACCAATATTTACAAAATAATATTGGGCTCTGCAGTAGCAAAGTGCAACATACTTGGTTCTGGAGATGGAGTGGTCGATAAAAACAGTCCTTCCAAGGAGCTCAGCATTAAATTTAGCTGATGACCCATGCTGGGGGGAAGTTATTGTATTTATATGCTGATTTCATCTCAGAAAGAGACCACACTTGAGCAAGAAGGAGGCTCTTACGAGGCAACTCTTAGCACCCTAGAATACTAGGATGTTTCAATTTTAAGAGTAATGGTTCATGAGCACAGTCATCAATATCAATCACTGAAGGATTACTACCAAGCACCAACTAGAAATACAACTGGAAAAAGACCTTGAACAAACAGTGGGAAAAATAAAGATAAATGAGTTTATATGGCTAAGAGACTTCAGAGTGTGTTGAGAGGTCATTCCAGAGGTTACGCTTATGCCGATCTCAGCAGGATCTCATTGACAGCCAAAGTAGATAATACCCCAAAAAGCAGGGCTCCTGAGGGCTCTGGAGACACCCAGACATTATAGTCAGAGCAGATAGCTCAGGACTTTGGTGCCTTGCCAGTAGGCCCTACTTTGGAATTTATGCTCCCCTGTGTGACAGAGTTGGTCTCAGTTGTGGTTTCCCTAAACATGGTTCTACTGTCCCTTCTATTTGAATCGATAATTAGTACTAGAGTTGGTATATGTATGTCCAAAAGACTTAACTCTTTGTGCTATCCATGTGCCAGCTAGGCCCTGAATTTCAACTGAGTTTCAGCATCTACTCTCCAGTTCATTGGACTCACTCAAGACAACTAACAAGGAGGAGATGATGGACAGCAACCATACCAAGGAACTGAGAGGGTCTACAACTTCAAGTAAGAGAATCCCACCCATCACCAGGTGGTATTGAACCCCCTTCTCAATTAAGAGGTGGAGTGGGCATCACCATCCCAGAATCCTCAGGATTGAGGAATGAACTATAGACCAAAGTAGACTTACTGGTATTCTACTATAGACTTATTGTGATTCTTGCAATGGGAGAATTATACCATTGATGTGGAGACTGTGGTCACTGGAGGTTCTCTGAGGGCAGGGAGAGGGAAAAACAGATGTAATACAGGGATATTTTTGGGACATGAGCATTGTCCTGAATGACATTGCAATGACAGATACAGGCCATTATGTATCTTGCCATAATCCACAGAATTGTGTGGGATAGAGTGTAAACTACAATGTAAACTATAATCCATGCTTAGTGGCAATGCTCCAAAATGTGTTCATCAATTGCAATGAATGAACTACGCTAATAAAAGAAGTTAATGTGGGGGAAGTGGGAGGTGTGGGTAGTGGGGCACCTGGAAAGCCCTTATATTTTTTATGTAGCATTTTATGTACTCTATCTTTTAAAAATAAATAATACATATATTAAAATTTAAAAAATTAAATAATAAAGATATTGCAATTTGTAATCTGAAAAAATAAAATAAAATAAAATTGACAAAGACCATCTACAAAAAACCTACAGCAAACCTAATATTTAATATCAAACAATACAACTTGCTTTTCCTGTACTCATCAGGAAGTGGAAAATTAAGAAAATAAAAATAAAGTAAAACAATTAATATCTGGGGGGGTGGATGTGGCTCAAATGGTTGGGCATCCATCTCCCATATAGAGGGACTTGGGTTTGATCCCCGGGACTTCCCGGTAAAAATTAAAAAATAAATTGATATCTGATTTGAGAAATTATGCATTGTGATGGAAATTCAGTTAAGGTTAGCCATACAAATTTGGAAGGTTTTGAAAGATCTTAGGCAGATGTTGCCTGCTCATCAAGGAAATCTAAAGTAGTTTCACTCTAGCAAAAGTAAGAGGTCCACAGGGAGACTTGTTCTTCTGGAGCAAGCAGGGGAAAATATTTCTTCTTGTCTTTACCCACTTCCAGAGATCCATTCTTTGGTTCATGTTCCTTTTCTCCATTTTCAAAGCCAGCAAGCAAGGATCATGCTTCAGTCATCAACTTGCCTCTTATTCTGAATTAGTATCTTTCCCTGCTTCCTACTCATGAGGGAAATAGCAATTACATTAAGGGCTCATCTGGATAATCTGGGATAATCTTCTCATGCCAAGGTCTTCAAATTAATCACATTTTCTAGGTCCCCTTTAACATGTGCATCTCATAAACAAAATAAATTCAGCTCATCTCAAAACTCTCATAATTCTTAACTCATTGCAGCCTAAACTCAAATTCATAGTTCTATCTAAATAATATCTGCACAAAATTTACCAATCTCACCACCTAAATCATCTTATCATATATTGACAAATCATTCTGGGGGATAATTTGTCCTAAGATGAAATTTCCTTCCATATGTAGATGTAAGAAACTAGAAAGCAAGTGTTCTGCTTCAAAAATGCAATGGTGGCCGAAAGGCCACTCCAGTTCAGAGAAGCTGTCAGTCCAAAGACAGGGAGCTTTAGTGGTACAAATTAATTCTGGATGCCATGAAATCCCCACCATGATAGGGGAAGCACCTGTCTTCTCCTTCCTCTCCTCTCAAAGGAGAAATTCTTTGATAAGCTTACAATTTTCTTCATCCTAACATCCTGCTCCTGACAAGATGAGAGGACATTAGGCAGCACATGTTGTACTGAGTGTGTGGTCCCATTGACTCCTCATCTGGGCTGACATCCACACTAAGCCCTTAGGATGTGCCTGAATTTGGATTTTTCAGTGGAACCTTCCTAGGTAGTTTCACACTGTGATGTCCATGTGATTATCTACACCTGGCCATGAAGGGAACACGATTGGTTGATGTAGCTCTGAGCAGAATTTGTACAGTTTGTTTCTGTGTTGGTAAATTATCATTTCTAACTGTGAAGAAAGTTTTTTTTTCCTTATGTTTTCCCTACTCACAGTATAGATTTGAGCAGCATCTTCATGCATCTGGATCTTCCCTGGAAACTGGGATTTAAAGGAAGTCATGTGGGCCCTCAACTCTCCCAGCACCTCTTCCATGATTGCATTCCCAGTGCTCACATTGCGTGTGGTTCTTAAATCACACATCCTTGTGGGCATCAGGACTCATGTTTAACTAACTAACAAAATACAACTATGTGAAAACCATAGGGAGGAAGAACACATTAAAGGGAGTGTGTACAGCTATAGAACTAGTTAGTGCCAATAATCTGATGCTGTTCTTTTCTAATCTGTAACAAATACTCCATGAAAATGTAAAGTATTGGTGGAAGAGTGATGCATGGGAATTCTGGACATTCTGCATGATTTTTTGTAAGCTCACAACTTTTGTAATAAAAATAAAAAATTAGGAGGGGAAGTAGGTCAGTTGGTTGAGTGCCTGCTTCCCATATATGAAAGCCCAGGTTCAACCCCCAGCACCTCCTAAAAACATAAATAAATAAATAAATAAATAAATAATATTTTAAAAGAATGCAGATTACCCTGTGACAAAAAGAATGTATACAGTATACATATTAACAGCAGTTGTGTGACTGTTCATTATTACACAGTGTGTCTGAAACTCACATCCTCAGACTTTGAAAAGTAAAGGAATACTAAGGTAACTGATGAAACTCAGTGAGGAGAGGACTGAATCTATCAGTCTATCTGAAAACACTATGGTGGTGCCTCACAGACTATATTAGTACAATCTCATGTCTATTACATTTTGCTATTCATGTCTGCATCTCCCTAACACAATCCAGAATGACCCACAATGTCTCCTTGGAAACCCTCCACCTGACAAACATCATGGGATTCCTGGAGCTCACTCACAGGAAAGGATAGTTTCCTTCAGCACAGGAATGGAGGACCCTGGACACTGACCACAGGCTCCTCCTGTCCTGTCTCTTGCTGTCTTACAAAATTCCTGCCCAGGTGTCATCCTGCAACACTGGGATCTCCTAGGTCAGGGTCCACCTCAGAGCCACAGGGCTCCCCAGGGGACTGCATAGGTGCAGCTTCAGCCAGATCCTCCTCCAGGGAATAAGTGAGGCAAATGAACTTGAGCCTTCCTAAGGCAGAGGCCAATCTGTCAGCAAAGAAGCAAGGCTTTGGACAAACCCTATCCCACATTTTTTTCCTCATTTCTCTCAGGTCTGTTCCATACCTTCCCCACAGGTGATAGCTCTGGGATAGAACTTCCAAGGGCTCCTGACAACAAATGAGGCTCTTAGGGATCTATCAGCAGTGAGAAGTGGGCAGTTGTTTCAAGTCCATCAGGCTAGCTGACTTCTCATAGTCAGCTTGGTTTTCATTTGGATCATGTACAGCCATAAGAAGCCCTGCCTATGATGGAGAAAACAGGAGAAGACACCTGGGCAATGCACCTAGACCATGTCAGCATGTGTCCTCTTTCTGTTTCTTTTCCCTGAGGTCATGGGACTCTACATGGTGGTGGTGAGCTGAACCAGAGAGCCAATATACTGAATAGCCTGGGAGAGAAAGGATACACACACACACACACACACACACACACACACACAGTCTGGGAAAGAAAGTGGAGTCTTCAATTTTCAATTCAGATAAAATTATTGTACCGTAAAATAATCTTTCCCAATGTTGACTAAACAACATGCAAATTCTAAACTATTATTACTATTATTATTATTATTATTATTATATTTTGCATGGGCACAGTCAGAAGAGAGAATTAGAAACTGAGAATTAATTCCACAATGTCACAGTGTTAGCTGAAAAGAAACTTTTTTCATACTTCCAGACTAATCCAGAAGAACAAAATGAAGAAAACTGCTTTATGTGTGTATAAAATATCATACAATGTACAATAGCACTGCAAATGTATTTTCTATGTTTGAAACTTGGAAACTTAATGGCATTACTTAGAATAGACATAGTGGAGGATCCCTAGAGATTCAGTGTTTTTAAGCAAAAAGAGAAACCTTATATTATTATAGGAACTTGTGGTTTCTGCAAATCTTCCTTGCAACTGAGTCTCTGCTGTGGATGGGCCATGAGTGCCCCCTGCTGTCAGCTCCCTCCTGCAAGGGGAGGTTTGTGTCTGGGCTCATGCTGACTTCCCCTCACTGTGTGTCTTGCACAGTAATACAGAGCTGTGTCCTCAGCAGTTATGGAGCTCAGCTGCACAGAGAATTGATTCTTGGATGTGTCTCTCATGGTGGAAAGTTGGCTCTTGAGGGATGGATTGTAGTAAGTGTTACCACTAGAGCATATATCTGACAACCACTGCAGCACTTCCCTGGGAGGTGAGAGATCCACTCCCAGCAGTAACCATTGGTTGTGATGGAGACTCCGGAGACAGAGCAGGTGAGGGACAGCATCTGGGAGTGCTTCATCAGTCCTGGGCCTGACTCATGCAGCTGTGTCTGGGACAGGATACGTGAGGACAAGGAGAAGAGTGAGTCCTGTACTCAGAGGCAGCATCCCCTTTACCCTCATGGCTAAATCCTGAGACACTCACCTCTGGGAGCTGCCACTAGAAAGAGGAAGATCCACAAGGGTTTCATGTTCTTTTGTACAAGGCACATGACTTACAGACAATATTTCCCTGTGTCACAAGGTCCTGAATTTAAGTCCATGTGTGCTGAGCCTTCATCACTTGATCAAATTGGTCATTTGCTTGTGGGAGGAACTTTTGTATGTAAAGGTCAAAGGGGCAAGGGGAGTTCCCTGTTTCTGGCACTTCTCTGTGAGGAGGACACTGGTTGATCCTTAGGAGAACACAGTCCTCTTCCAGGGTCCCACTTCACTATGTACAAGGATTTCTTTATCCAGACCATGAAAACTTCCTGAAGGAGCCAGTTAGGGAGGTGGATGCAGCCAAGGAACAAGGATGTCCTTGGAAATATTGTCAGTGTGCCACTACTCTAATGGATATACATAATTATAAAATACCCAACACAAATATATGGCCTGTAGTCTGCTCAATAAATCTTCTGATCCATTTATCTCTGTTAGCTGATTTTATTGGATATTCTAAAGTTTGAAGCAGTAACTGAATATATCTAACGCACTGGACTCAGATGAACTGTGTCCAATCCAATCTATGCCACAATTCAGAATGACTGTTTGATTCAATGTGTGGGAACATTTCTTTTTAAGATAGGACTTTATAAAATGTATACTCAATAATTACTTTAGAATTGAATTTGCTCAAGACAATCCCATGTGCAGTTAATTTTTAATCACTCTTAGCAGGTTCCTAAACCTGTTTATTCCTGCACTTAGCTGAGTCTGCAGGGACATCCTGCACCCCAGGACTCTCTACTTAGGTAAAAGTTTAAGGAACATAAACCCTCTTCTGACTTACATATAAAACAGTCAGTGGAGGGTCATCAACACACCAATATGTCGGGTCAGTGTAATTGGTTGAATTTTGTCTCCCCAAAACATATGGTCAAGTCCTAATGCTAGTTCCGAGAATGTGGCATTATTTGGAAATAAGGTTCTTTGAAGATGTTGTTAGTTAAGATGGGGCCAAACTGGAATATATTGGACCCTAATCCAACATGATTGGTGTCCTTGTAAAATGGAAAGAGTGCGAGACAGACAGATAGACTCAAAGAGGACAACAAGTGATGACTGAGTTAGGAATTGAAATTTGGGTCAAATTCCAGAAACTAGTAAGAGCATGGGAAGGGTTGTCTTGTACAGACTGCAGATTTATAGCCTCCAGAAACACAAGACAATATATTTATATTGTATTAAGCCTTCTAATTTATGATTCTTTTTTACAGCAGTCTTAAAAATCCATTCATGGTTCTCAGAAAAGCCCATTTCATGCTTTCTCTAACAATACTAGTGAAGCTTGAGTTCAGTGAAAATAATTTCCACTACATCTGGGAAAATAACATGCAGATTCTAGTCACTATAGCAGCACAGTGAATGGTTTGCAGGAGGGATGTGGTCACAATGGCTACAGGGCAATTCCCTGCCTAGGAATCAGGCTCCCTGAAAATTACCAGAGGGCTGCCCTGCTGAGGCCTGTGGCACTGAATCTGGGATCAAGACTGAGATTGTAGAAGTCAATAGTGCAGAGAGTTCAGCACAGCTACCTCCCCTGCTGCCTGTGGTCCTGAGGAAGTGATTTGACCCTTATGACCTTCAGTCTGAGAAGATGCAAATTGGGGATCACAGGATAAAATTTATGAGTTTTAGGGTAGGAATACAGAGCTATTTACTGTTATTAACATTGTTAATAACATCACCCAGGGAAGCAGAATGTAGGAACCTATGTGAACCTCACTTCTGACTACTAAAATTGCACATGAGAAACCTGCTCTGGTCCTGCACTTGACATGTCACACCTGTATACTGGGGCAGCTCATCCCCCTCAGCTGCAGTGACTTCACCTGATAATTGACTGATTTAGATCCATTGTTTCTGAAAATCCCTTTTTATTTTATCACTTCAGGAGCACAGCCTTGAAAGCAGGATACTGCAACGTGGTTCTTCTATATTAGTCAAGTGAATTATATAACAAATAACCTCAGTGCCTGAATGTAGGTATTAGGAAAATTAACAGAAGTAGGATGAGCCAAATTAACAGCACCTATTAAATATAAATGTTATCAGAGATTCTCTTTGAATAAGTGAAATAACAATATAAAGTGTGATAATGAGGAGACAAAATGAAGGATTATTCCCACTACTTTTGAGAACTGCATTATATATTTCCTATTATAATATGTTTGGAATAGCATGATCCTTTTTCACTGTTAGTACCTTTAAAAAAGATGAAAGTTATTTTCATTTGGGATTGCAGGTGTGCCCATGTAGTTGACTCTGTGAGCAAGGTACTAAGCATAAAAAGACAATAGGAAATTATACAGCATGGTCATTGTCCTATAAGGAGGTGGATACAATGTGAACAGATCCAGATCAGCACTTCCACAAGCACATTCTTCCTTCTTTATGGAAAGGAAAGTTCTTATTGGAGCAACAAGTTTCTGTTCCTCACAGAGTCTATTGCAACTCAATATATGACTACATGATCAGCAGCAGAGTAAATTGACATTTGTATGTCTCAATATAGGTGGTGATTTGGTTTTTGGAAACATAGGTCATGTCTTTCACAACCACCACAACCACTCCTGCTCATGAGCACCTAGATTCAGGAATTATGCCTGCTTCTAAGTTACAGACATGAAGAAACTGGGTGCATGAATGTAAGAATTTAGTCTCCACCTGACAGAACATACTGCCTGCTACTGAGATAGAAGAATTAGAAATCACCATTGGTCTTACATATAGAATACATTCTTCAGAGTGGCATATATGGGATCTCCTAATGCTCACAATGCAGTGGGGAAACCCTTGTATTATAGGAGACACAGTAGCATTGATTCTATGTGAACACCATAATTTCCTCCATATTTATGCACCATGAATGTGGGGAGAGACAGAATTGCCTAAAGTTTGGGGAAGGTGTACATGGTAGCTAGAGGAAGGTTTTCTTGAAGGAGTTCCTCTCAGGTTTAAACATAGATCTCATTTTAAGATAAGGAATCATCAGGTATTAACTATAATTATAACTGTGTAGAAGTGATTATTACTCACAGATCTCTAGAGAAACAGAATGAACAGAATATATGCATACACAAATAAAAGATATTTATTTTAAGGAACTTTGTAATTGATGGCGCTAGCAAGTCTAAATTCCATAGGACAGTCTGAATTCCGTAGGGTAGAGAAATTCTGGCAAGAGTGATGTCGAAGTCTTGATTCCAAATTCCTTAGCAGACTAGAAATTCAGAGGAGAAAGATCAGCAATGAGGCAGAATTTCCTTTTTTCTGGAAACCACATTTCATTTGTTAGAATTTTTGTTATGGATTTCCAGTGGTTCAATGATGTCCAGCCACATAATTGGGGTTAATCTCCTAAATTTATCTGCAAAACAACTGCTTTTAGATGCTACACACTTCTACATTATATCACCACAGTAACATCTAGGCTAGTATTTGTATAAACAACTGGCCATCACAACATATCCAAGTTAACACCTAAAACTAACATTCATAGCCAACTCATTGTCACCTCTGAACTCATATGTATCTACTTCATCATACCTAACCTCCAAATAAGATAATAACAAAGTCAAACTTACTCTTAACATGATTCAACCCTTCTGTGTACAATAACCAACGTATTAACACTTTCCCCAGAAGAAGATTCAAGATCTTGAGTGGTAACCACTCTTGTCCATGATGCCTGTTAACTGTAATTATGTTTGGAAAGTTAATACAACTTAGTTTATATGATGGGGAAAGGAAGGCAAGAAAACAAAAATATATTACATGCAAATATATTCAGAACTCATTAAAGAAAAACTATAGATATCAATTTTGTTGTTTATCTTCATGACTTGTCCCACCTTCTCTCACTATCCATTCCATATTCCCTTTTTCCCCAGTAAGCCACTCAGATTAATGTGGTTATTCATCTGATGGGGTAACCTAAATTGCCATTCCTTAATGGAAGGACATTTAATAGTCCCTTTCAATTGCATTGTTGTCATTTTCCATTGATTTTATGCACAGGGTATGGTAATCAGGAAAAATCACCACAAGTGATCAGATAACTCCCTCCTTTGACATTGATTCAGAAACACGAGGATCCAAAAATGTCTGTGTAGCAGTCTTAATTTCCAGTTCATTATAACCATTGCTGTGTCACCTGGTTGAAGCACTCCTCCCTTTGGGACTAAGGACACCAGAGCATCACATCACTGGATTGGAATTGGATCACTAGTGATAATAGTGAGGAGTGCCACTGCTATTTTTACCCTCTGATTCAAGGACCCATGAATCCTGTCAGTGGAAGGAACAGCACCATATATTGGATGCTGATTTAAAGTACATATAGCCTCTAAGAGAACACTGTTCCAGCCCTGCAAAATATTTTGACCAGAAGTCACCAGAATTGAGCCTCTAAAATTCTATTCTTTTGACCTAACAATCTACCTGCTTCAGGATGATGGAGAACGTGGTAAGACCAGTTAATTCATTGAGCATGGATCAGTTTATTTGCTCAAGCAATTATAACATATCTGGATTAGAAACTGCAATTGGAGTCACCACCTGGGTAATCCATTGTCATCTACAATGAGACATCTGCTTTCAGCACAGGCCAAATAAGTTAGTTGAATGTAGATTTTGTGGGAAGAATCACCCGATTCCTTCCAGTCCTTGATATTGGGTATATGTAATCCACTTTACTTATAGTCAACTAAATATTTAGTGTAATTATTTATACAAAATACCTTTACGGCAGCATCTGGACCATTATCTGGCCAATGAACTGGGCACCATAAGCTAGCTAAGTTGACACATAAAATTAATAATCAACATATGTTTAATTACATTATGGTTATATACTTTATAGACAAATGTAAAGTGACTAAATATTACTTGATATTCCTAAACATCTGCTTCTTCTGCTTATGACTTCTGTGCCTCAATTTTTGCAATTCCATCTTTCCTGGTTGCTTAGAACCATAATGAAACTCACAGATATGTCACATTGATCTTCAAAATATACCCTAGATTGACATAACAATTTTCACACTCTGGCATGTTCCCCATTTCTCACATGCAACAGTGCAATAGTTTCTAAAAGTTTCTTCTTTTCTGTCCTTGCCTCAGTTTAGATACTTTTCAAAAGAACAACCAGAGGAATCCATTTCATATAGATATTTTTTCACAGCTGTGCTGAAATCCCTCAACTCTCTTCACTCTCACTTATCCTGAAAGACACATCATGGCATGGCCTCTGAATCCTGTGTCCTAGCTCCTATTATCTTTTGGATCTTATCTCCACAACCCTCCCATACAACCTCCACTCTGGTCTCAGGGTGATATTTTGCACCCTACCCCTACCCCTAAGCAATCTGTCAGGTGATTTACACCTGCTTCCTCACTATAAGGAAAGTTCTTCCATTTATTTGCATGTCTGCTGACTTTATTTCTGTTAGATTTCCCTTAAATATCAAATTTTAATTGAGGAAGTCACTACCTACACAAATAAAAATGCCTCTCCCACTCTGACATTTAAATCCTTATGCATCTCTAGATAACCCATCCTCAAGACTTATTAATTTATTTACATTTTGCTTATTGGTTATTTATCTTATTTTTTCAAGATCCGACTGAGATATCAAATGGTGAATGAGAAGTAATGAAGTTAATTGGAGGAATAAATAAAAGATGGACTAGAGAGCTGGTTGGGAGAGATGATTCAATGGTGATTGAGAAAATGTTGAGAGGTGCCTGAGAGTTGATGAGGAGAAATGTTTGAGAAATTTTTGGAAGGAATATTTGTAAGAAGAGAGATGCTGCTGGAGAAGATTTGAGCAATGATTGTGGGAAGTCAGAGAGGTGAGCTCCAGGCTTATTGGCTGACTATGCAAGAGACTTAATTTCATTTTGGGAATGACTATTTCCGGTGTATATAAATACAGTAGATTTTTGCATATTGATCTTGTTTCCTGCAAATTTTCTGAACTCATTCACTAGTTCTAAAAGACTTTTTTGGATGCATAAGAATTTTCTATATGTGAGATTATGTCATTTTGGGGGTAAAATATATAGTTAATGTCTCCTTATTAATGAAAATATGAAGAAGGCAATAAATCTTAATCATATATATTTTGAAACAAGATCATTAAATTCCTTGCTTTCCAATCTGTATTCATTGAATTTCTTTTTCTTACTTAATTGCTCTGGCTATAACCTTTAGAACAATGTTGAGTAGAAGTGTCAAGGGTAGATATGCTTCTCTTAGTCCTAATCTTAGGGAAAATATATCCATTCTTTAAAGCACATAATTATTTTTATATGCTACTGAAAGTTTCTATCTAGAATTTTGTTGAGGGTTTTGTACTCATATTCAGTAGTGATATCAGAATATATTTTTCTTTTACTCTGATGTCTCTTTGTGGTTTTGTTTTCATCGTAATGAGGACCTCATAAAATAATTTGGAAAGTGCTCCTTTCTCTTTTATTTTTTGGAATAATTTGTGAAATATTGTGATTAATTCCTTTTTGAATGACAGGTAGATTACAGCTGTGAAGCAATATTCACGATGGCTTTTGTGAGTAGTTATGAATACTGATTTATTCCCTCGTTTATGATATGTATATTCAGATTATTTCAAATTCAGTTTAATTATTTTGAATATTTCAATGAATTTTTCTACTTCATCTATGATCTCTTGTTTTTTAGCAT
This sequence comes from Cabassous unicinctus, assembly GCA_029593785.1. Classification (NCBI taxonomy): domain Eukaryota; kingdom Metazoa; phylum Chordata; class Mammalia; order Cingulata; family Chlamyphoridae; genus Cabassous; species Cabassous unicinctus. The sequence continues at coordinate 31,627 of JAQZBX010005969.1, forward strand.
ATGATTATTCAAGGTGTTATTTATTACCATTGTTATTTCTGTGATGTTTGCAGGAATTCTACCCTCTCATTAATGATTCTAAAATTCCTGATAATTCTGTCATTTCAAATCTACAGTTGAACATGTCAAGTGATTCCATTTTTTTAAAATTTCAGTTATTATTCTTCTCATTTCTAGAGTTTCCATTTGATTCTTTAAAAAATTTTCTATCCCTTTATTAATAGCAGCCATTTGGTACAATATTGCTAATATATTTCCTTTTCTTCTTTAATAAACTTTCTTTTAGTATTGTGGAAAACTGTATAATTGCTACTTTGAAATCTTAATTTGTTAAATACCACAAATGACCTATTCCAAAGGCAGTTTCTGTTGCCTTCATTTTTAAAGTCTATCAATCATATATTCATGCATCTTTATAGATCTCATAATTTTTCACTGGGAACTGGACAATGTGTATAATATACTGTAGTAAATCCAGGTACTGCCAGCCTTTTCCCTAGTGCTTGATTTTTGCCTCCTTACTTGTTTAATAACTGGCTGGAACAATTCAGTGAAGATTTCAGGAACACTGTGCTAAATCTTGGATATTTCTCCTCACTGAGGTGCAGATTTCTTTTTTCCCAGTTACCCTGGCATGAAAGCTGTACTGGCAGTCTTCCCTTCCAACCTTACCCTGTGCACTACTCACTGTTAAACCTAATTGATTGTTCACCAATTCCTCTATTTGTTACAACTATAACCTTCATCTACAATCCAATCAAATTTTGGCTACTTCAGATGATGCATTATGAGGTTACTCACTGGTGTTTTTCTCTAACCCAAGAGGTCTCCTCTCAGCTGTCTTATCCTCCACTTCTCACTAAATTTACTGGTCTTCAGTCAGTGTCTTCATTCGATCCAGGAATATTCTTCCAATTCCATTCACCACAGTGTCCAATGTTTGTGAGAAAATTCTTAGGTTTAAAGTGCTTCCAACTCTGTTCAAATGAACTCAGCAAAGTTTAGATCAGAACTTCAAAGCTGTGGATGGAAAAACACAAACTCATTCAGAGAGACACTCTACTTTAGAAATTGAGTATTTGGTGAATGAAAGGGAACAGATTGAGGTCTTCTAGCCTTGCCACTCCTTGTTTGGAATCACAGCCTCATGAGTCAAAAAGGGATGCCTCAACCACACCCATGGTTGTACCTCAACTCCAAGAGTGGGGGATGAGAGAGAAAAAAAAAAGAAGCACTACCTCTTGATCACAATCATTCTGGGATTGGACTTAAAAACAGTGCCTGCATCAGGATAAGATATGCAGATGTCTTGCTTTTCCTGGAAAGAAACACCTCTTGTTTACTTTTATTTGTTTAAATTATTTCACTCAACAAAGTTATTGTAATTCATTCTTATGTTATTGTGTATCTAGCATTTACTGATTTAATACTACATAGTACTTCAATATATCCATAAGCTTTAATTTGTTTGTTACCCTATTTGTTTGTATTTTTGTTGTTTCCAATTTAAGGGCATTACTATGTAAACTGAAACTCATCTTGGACATGTCATAGGTGAGAAACATCTTGCTCTACTTCTTTCATGAACAACAAAAAGAAGAGGTCTGGAAAAACTGCAAATTATCAAAATGTTCATCTCATAATTGAAGTAAAAGAACAAAGAAAACTCCTGAGATATGGAGAAAGCAAGAAGGTATAAAAAAAAGGGGGACCCAAACTAAAGTTTAGTTGCCACAGGTATCCCCAGATCACATATAAGTTAGTGAGTAGATTAAACTATTTGTTGTTAGTAAATTTATAAACACTGAGTGTGGCAAAAATGCTAGAGTGAATCTAATGATATCCATACTGTCTTGAAGCCTTTTCCTCCAGAATTAGGGAGGATCCACCAAAACGCTAAAAAGAAAAAAACAAAGAAAGTAATTAACCCTCAGTGGTGCTTGGGGAGAGGGACAGCATTAAATGTAGAAGTGCACACAAAACCACCTCCTGGTTCTACTACAAAACAAAAAAAATTAATCTGCATGGGGAAACCAAAGGAAACTTATAACATTAGGATCAAAAAGAATTTGGGAGGAGACAAAGTCAATCATGGAAAGTATGTCCAGAACCATCTCCTCTCTCTTCAAAGAGGAATAAATACCTTAATTTGCGGATGAAGGACTCTGAAATAGGCAACTGAAGACACTGTCATAAAGCAATGCAGCTTGGGTAAACATCTGGGAAAAAACACACTTTACCACATTGAGGGAACAGAAATTCCTGATAGGCAAAGCAGTGCCTCATAAGGACAGGCAGAGTCACTTGGATGGTGTTCCCTGTACTCTCCATCCTACTTATATCCCAGCCTCTCCTGTGGAAGCTTGAATTCAGAGAGTGCAATGGACAAATAGCCAGTTCAGCCTCAGGTGATTGTTATCTTCTGGGAGGGTGTCCCTGCCCCTGCACTGTGTCCTATAGATGCAATTGGGCCTGCGCAACAGGGAACAGGAACACTCATCCCTTACACACAAGACACACCAATTGGAAAGCTGTTTCCCACATGGAGAGCAGAGCAGGGTGGAGGCAGTTGGAGGCAGGCTCAGCTTCCCAGGTTGCTCTGGAATATGAGGCCCAAGTACACATCTGGGTAGGCTGACATCCCTTTGAGGACCACCAGGTAAGCTCAGCCTTCAGTAGCCAGTGATGTGCAGGAGGATTAGAGTGTGACATGTTCTTTCTGCTGACCATACCTGCTTCACAGAAAATTATTATAGGGATATTAATATCATACTTTAGAAATACTTGAAGATTTTAATGAAAAATGTGACAAATCATTGATTGGTATATGTGTGAAAATGGAAGGGAGGTTTTATTAAATATAAACGGGATCAGGAATGCTACTTGGATGAAAAATTAATTCTTTGTGACACTGCACTTTTTAGCTTATATGCCAATTAGTATATTGAAAACCTGTGTGATACAATGAGGGCATCTTACATAATAGAATCATAATTTCTAAGGGACTTAATATAAGCACAGGGACCTGGTATTTGTTGCCATATGGGAGGAAGAGAACAAAATGAGGCATGTGGATGATGCCCCTAGAGAGGTCCAGGCTTTTCCACCTCTCCTCCTAACTCCCTGAGGAGAGGGGTTTCTACCTGAAGGAAGGTGGGGCATTACTTGCCTGAGCAGTCACAGATTTGTGAGTTAAGTTGAGACAAATAACTTCACAGAGATAATAAATGCATACTTTCTTTCACATTTTCAGGCATATTCATAAGACAAGGACAGATCCCCATAATTTACATAAAATTTTGTATAATGTATGTGTATCTATATATTTAAATATACATTTTATAACAAAAAACCTGTTCTGAATTTGAATATTGGATACATCATAGTACTGCTTAGAGAAGATGCAATGACTGTTCTCTGGGGGTTACATGTTGTGAAGCAAGAAGATGGAACCATATGCAAGACCAGGAAATCTCCTCCGCAGCCCCTCTCTGCACCTGCTCATGGGGCTGCCACCTGAGTGCCACCTAGTGGCTGCAAGCACCCTCTGCAGCCCAGGCCCCTCTGCCTTGAATGAGTGGTTTTTGTCTGGGCTCACCCTGACTTCCCCTCATTGTGTCTCTCACACAGTAATACACGGCCATGTCCTCAACTCTCAGACTGCTCACCTTTAAATAAACTTCATTCTTGGAGTTGTCCCTGGCGATGCTGAGTCGGGACTGAAGAGTTGGGTTATATTTTGTGCTTTCACCACCCTATATTGCACTGAACCACTCCAGCACCTTTCCTGGAGACTGGTGTATCCGACTCACAACATTGCTGGTTAAAGAGAATCCAGAGACAATGCACGTGAGGGAAAGGGTCTGTGAGGGCTTCACCAGGCCAGGTGCTGGCTCCTGCAGCTGCACCTGGGACAGGACACCTGAGGATAAGGAACACCATAGTGAGGTCTGTGCTCAGATGCATCATCCCATTACCTTCATGTCTGAATCCTGAGACACTCACATCTGGGAGCTACCACAAGAAAGAGGAAGACTCACAAGTGTTCCATGTTCTTGTGGATGAGGTCTATGAGTCCCAGGAAATATTATCCAGACTGAGGAAGAACCTGAATTTAAGGAAATGTTTGCTGTGGTCTCCTCTGTCTGCCCATGTGGTGATTTGCATTTGGGAAGTAACTGTATGTAAAATGAAAGAGGATGAGGGGAAGTCCTTGTCTTAGGGCACCCTGTGAGGAGGATGCTGGCTGAGTTCTCAGACAATGCAGTCCAATCCCTGAGGTGCCCCTCTCTGGACCCAGGTTTCTTTGCTTTTAGGCAAGAAATTGTTGAATGTGAAGTCAGATGTGGTCAGGGATCCAGAATGGCTCTGGGAATATGGTCATTGTTCCCCTATTCCCAGGGATTACATAGATGTATTTGTGCATGTGTTCATGTACATATATATTCCATGTGTGTAGAATATATAATATGCATATAAAATATGTATATATTTCCTGACAATGTTGGTTATAACAGATTCTGGTTGATATTTTAAAAGCATTTTTATTGTAGTTTTTCACTCATACATGAGCATACATACAAAATAAGTGTATAGAAAAGTTGTGAACTTATAACACAAACATGCATATCACCATACAAGGCTCTGGCACATTACCCCACCACCATCACCTCACTTTGTTGGGAAAAAATCATTACAAACTATGAAAGAACATCATCAAAATATTGCAACTAAGTATATCAAATATCTTACATTCAGTGTGTTTTCCCCCCAATGCACCTGGTTATTAATACCTTGTATCAGTATTATATATTTGTTGTAGTTCATGAGAGAACATTTTCATATTTGTACTGTTTACCACAGTCCATCTTCCACCACAGGATTCACTGTGTTATACAGTTCCATGCTTTGTACAAGCCATTCAAAGTGCACACTCAGGGCTTTCATATTCACCACAGAGTGGTGCTATCATCACCTTAGTCAATTTTAGAATGTTTTCATTATTACAAAAAAGAAAAAGCCAACACTGCCTTATATTCCATTATTGTCACTTAGAATTGGTAAATTTTATTTGCCTTTGCTCCAAAAAATTACAATATTATTGCTAACTATATCCATAAGTTGTGAACTTATAAATTTTCCCATATATTTCATATTCTTAGTATTTTGTAAAAGAAAATTCTTATACTTATACTATTAACCACAATCTTCACCCACCACTGAAATCTCTGTTATACACTCTCTAGATTATTTTCTAACTTCCTTTCAATTGAAATATTACATCTACAGACCACCCCTTAGAGCCACAATCACATTTATAAATCAGCAATGTTAGTTATACACTCTATAATATATTAACATCAACTCTATTCATTTCCACACATTTACAATAAACTTTATTAAAATTTCTATATACACTAAGCATTAGCTCCCATTCTCAACCCATATTTTATTTCTTAGTAACCTATACTATAGAGTTTACCTCCATGAGTGTACTTACCATATTTAATTCATATTAGTGAGACTATATAATATATGTCCTTTTGTGTCTGGCTTATTTCACTCAATATAACATCCTCAAGGTTCATCCATGCTGTCATGTGCATCCTGATTTCATTGCTTCTTACAGCTGAATAGCATTCCATCATTTGTATATACCACATTTTGTTTATCTACTCATTGGTTGATTGACACTTCTGGTTGGTTTTTGAAGTATCCTTAGAGGAAAGGGCGTTTAGTGCCATTTTCTCTTCTTTGTTGATGTCACTTCTCATTTCTGATTTCATCTGTGAAATTTTAGCAAGTTGTCATTGTTCTTACATATTTTCATTGATTTATTAGTGGTGTGATCACCTTTGGGAGCCAGGAAAGCCTAGTGTGTTTCTCCCTTCTGACCACCATGACTGCCCAACCACCACTTGCCCTGGGCCTGCCCTGACATGTCACACCTGTGGTACTGGGGCAGGTCAACTTTGCTCACCCTCAGATTCCTCATCTGAACATTAATGGGTTTTTGTTCCACTCTTCTTTGAATACATCTAGCTTATCACATCATTAACAGAAGTTGAAAACAGCATATTGCAACCAGCTACTCGATAAAATTAAAGTTTAAATGAGGCTTACATTGAGTCTCAATGTGAGGTGAAAAGGACTTGGTCTGAATGCTAAAGTCACCAATGATTATGAGGATTTGGAAATTAAGGAGAACATCATCTGGCATGTTCCAAGGTTAGGACCTGGTGTATGAGGCTTACAGAAAGTCCATGGAAGGAAGTGCTTTGAGAGGAAGTGCAGGCAAGAAAATGGAAGTCACATGTAGAGTGAATTATGTCACTGTGAGGACACTTCCCTGAAGGTTAAAGTATATATTTCAGGGGGGATGTATTTCCACATCTCCCTGCTGGGTGCATTGACTGTGAGATTGGCACTTGATTATGTTTATTCATGTGGATGAACTTCTGTGTATATTGTTTATTTCACATAACTTTATAGCTTTTATCAATTAAATTATGCAAATATAAGTGCATTAATGGAATTTCCCTGAACTTCTGTCTTAAGCCATGTACCAGATTCAAGACCAGTTTTACCTGATCCTTCTCATAAGATGGGTGGAGAATTCATAAGAAGAAAACCTAGATGCTGTAGGGTAGCTCCCTTATACTCCCCCTTCACATGCTCCTGATACAGTCCCATAAGATATATGCTCCTGTTGCCCCCAACACTTGTCCCTGGTTCTGATGCTGGACATAGTAGTCCTGAGCAACCCTCCACCTAGCCCTGGCCCTGACCCTTTTTATCCATGGTCCTGAGTTTCTCCTGCACCTGGCCTTGATCTCAAGGTTCATGATCTCCCTTTGCATTGATCCAATCCTGGCCCTCAGGCTCCTCATGTAGCTGAGTGGCTCCTGTACCTGCCTTGGCTCTGGAGGCTAGGCTCCATGGTCCTGAGCTTTCTCTCCACCTGCCCCAGGTTCTGTCCTTGGAACTTCCCCTATTCCTCACCCTGACTCTTGTTCTCAGTGCTCCAGACCTCTCCCTCCACCTGACCCTGATTCACATCTGTGGGCTCAATGATTCTGAGCTCCCCTTCCACCTGCCCTGTACCTGCATCTTGGCTTGGTGGTCTCAAGCTTCCCCTCACCTTTCCCCTGACCTAGTCTCTGGGCTGCATGATTATGACTTCCTCCTGTGCCTACCCTGATCCTGACCCCTGGGCTTGGTGTTACCTAGAGCCCCCAGCAGTTGGTCCTACTTGTCTTATAGAAAGCTGTGGGTCTGTGCTCCTACACTCTTCCCTCAAATGTGGGTACCTTTGATCTTGATCATTCAGGTTGTTGGATGTAGGTGGCAGCTGGAACTGTACTTGGGAGACATCCCAGCCATTGATAACTGAGCTACAGTTGTGGTCAGTATGGCCATTGTAGCTGGTGAGTACCTGTAAACCCTTACCAGACTCCTCTGGTTCCAACAGAGCACAAGGATATCAAAACTGCTTACTCTGCCCTCAGCAGCTGGACTTTCCAGGTGACCACAGGGACACTGCTTATTGGTTGGAACAACTGATCATTGGGAGAGAAGGGGAAATACAGACCCTTAGATGAAATTCCAGATGACAAAAGTCACCTTCCCCTGCCATTGTGTGCACATGATCCTGGAGCTGTGGGGTCCTGAGTACCCCATAGAGGCTGCTGTAGGGGAGATTTGAGTCTGTGTTCACAATACCTTCCCTCACTTTGACTGACTCAGTAATACATAGCTATGTCCTTGGCTTACAGACTGTCCATCTGCCGATACAGCATGCTCTAGGCATTATTTTTTTAGATGATGAACTAGTCCTTCATAGATTCCTCATAGTGCATTTAATTCCATCACTCCAGACCACTCCTGGGATCCTCTGGAACCAACCTACGCAGTAGCTACTGAAGGTGAACCTCTAGGATGTTCAGGAGAATTTCAGAGACCTCTCAGACATTACCCGATTCTCTAACAGACTCCACAATTTGCACCCCACATTGGACACCTAAACGCACAAAACATCCTCATCAGGAAATTGTCACACAATGTCAATCTTCCTCTCATATCCTTTCATATATTCAATATTTATTTGTATCCATAAAATTCCTTTTAAACTTGCAATAATAAAAACCCAGCTAAGTTCAAACTCCATGGTGAATCCTCTCTATTCAGTTCCCATGGAATATCAGCATTCTACTCTCTGCAATTGTTCAATAACTAAGAAGCTAATAATGGCGGACAGTAATAATATGAGCAGTTTTCAATCCTTGATCCAATTGCCATTAATAGAACAGTTCACTGTAAAACAACACAATATACAAACTATCACTGGTCAGAAGTGATCAGGAGATATGATACCTAAATCTATTTTGATGTCCTAGATTGGAGCTTTGTACAAAAATGGATATAATTGATATGATATGGCAAACCCCCTTCTAGGTAATTATCTAATAGAATTGAAAACAGGGACTCAAAAAGATATTTGCACACTTATGTACATATGACATTATTCACAATTGCAAAAAGTTGGAAACAATCCACATACTTATCAACAGATGAATGTGTAATCACAATGTGATATACACATACAGTGGAATATTATTAGGCTATAAAAATGAATGAAGTTCTGATACATGCTACAACATGGATGAAACTTAAAGGGATCATGTTGTGTGAAATAGGCCAGACAAAAATAACAAATATTGTATGATCTCACTTACATGAAATAATTACACTCTCCAAACTGATGAAGTCAGAAACTAGAATACAGGATACCAGAGGCTGGGTGGGGGGAGTAAATGTTAAGATAATGCCTAATTATAATGGAGTTTCTGTTTGGGGTGTTGGAAAAGATTTAGAAGTGGATGGTGTTGACAGTTGTTATATATTGTGAGTGCAATTAACACCATAGAATTGAATATTTGAAAATGAAAAAATGAGAAATTTCAGTTTGTTTGTGTGAAAAATATATATATATACACACACACACACACACACACATCACCAGAATGTTTCCCAAGAATAAAAGTTAACCTATATATGTTAACTATGGACTATAGTTAATAGTATAATAATATTTTTAACCAATTGTAAGAAAGTCACTTAAATAATGCAAAATGTTAATAGGGAAAAGCGTGTACGTGAGGGGGCATTTGGGAAATATGTATTACTTGCACTTTTTTCTGTAAAACTGCAACAGGTTTAATAAAAATGGAAATGATTTAATTATAATAATATCTCTAGTTTACTAAACACAAATGTATCAATCTTAATTTCTTAGTTAGGACAAGTGTACCATAGTTATGTAATGTTACCATTAGGAAAACTTAGATAGGGTATTTGTATTTTCTTTGAAATTTTCGTGTAATTCTAACATTAGTTGAAATAAACAGAAATGTACCTATAAGATAAAAACACAATCATCAAAAATAAAATAACATTAACTTACAGAATTTGGAATTATATTTTTGCATCCAACATTATGAATTTAAATTTTATACATATTTTTAAATTATTATCTCAAAGATGACAAGCATAATTTTTACATGAGCAATATATGCAAAGCAAATAATTCTGAACTCCACAGATAGAAGTGCTATTTACTTATTTTATTTGCTGTTATACAATGGGTAAAAATATTACTCTTCTTAGACTTTCCTTGACAAATAGTGAGCATGAGTGAATTATGAATTTAGTAATTTTTACTGCAAATCTGTAAGGTGCATTTTCTACTGCACAACACTTTTGTCCAACAAACAGATACTATGCCCATTATTAATATCATAAGTCTAACTTCTCTATGTGTTGCAATATTATCATTAAAAACATTTCCATGATTTTTTGTTTAATTTGCATTATGTGATTTTTTAGCATGTCAAATTTTAGATTCTGTGAAGTGAAATCTGTTTATATTTTTAAACTTCTCAATCACATTCGTATAACACACACACTCACTGTCAATTAATATTTTCTCTTTTAGATCTGCCTATCCCTCAACAGTGCCCAGGTTGCTGCACTTCAGATGATGTAGTAGAAGATTTCATGTCAGGCCATCAGTCCTTCAGTAGCTTGGAGAGTGTTTTCAGAAGATGAGCTGATTACCAAAAGCAAACCAAGATACAAATAGGCATCAATTCTTATAAGGATACATAAGGTCTGAAGTAATTGACTTTCTGAAAAAGCCGGTGTGTAAACTAATACAATGGGGTCATGGTGACAGATATTCTTTCAGCTCATACAATCAGTGGGAGGACTTAATTCAGGCTTGGTGGGAGACATCCCTGCTAAGACTCCATTTTACAAGCTGGGGGAATCCTGGATATTATGAACATGGTGGGTACCAGCACCGGTAGTGAAATACTAGGTGGCATCATTCAACTCTGACTTCCTTGGACTCTCTGGACCATCAGCATAACTTTCCCTAGCTTGGAGGGGATTGTTCAGCTTAAATACTAATACCTTTCCTTGAACATTATAATGTTAAATTTTGTGGCTTGTTTTCAACATTTTATATGAGATTATGCTCTAGAAATTATAGCGTTTACCTCTCAGTTAGATATGGAATAAATTGACAAAGAATTGATAGAATTATATTAAGGCAAGCCAGAATAAAGCAACAGAAGATACTATTTCAAGAAATAGAATGAAGTCATCAGTATTTAAAGCTAAGGGAGGTTGTAGAAAATGAGAAATGAAGAAGATTTGTTTTTACATCAAGAACATTAATCATACTGGCCATAGCAGTTTTTTTTAAGTTGTTCAGGTAGACCACAAATTAGAATGAGTTAAAGAGAGAATCAAACTTGAATGTCCAGCAGAAATGCACTGTACTCAACTCTTTCATTTTTCCTTTGAATAGAAATATATAGATTATATCTGGAATTGAGATGGGACACACTAATTTCCAAGAAGTTTCTCCTGGTGGCTTGCTAATGAAATAACTCAGGAGATGCCCTTGTACAACATTGTGTAGGTGACCCCTAAAGTTTGCTTTGGGCCATGCAGATTGCTTGGTCCTAGTGTCTTTGTTACTTTCCTTTGGACTCAAGGATTTGGGTAGAAGAAAACTTCCAAATAAACTTCTAAATAAATAAATATTTTTCTCTGTGAAGAAGAGAGGAACACAAGGACAGAAGAGATGATAAAATTGATGTTATCATATGACCCAAATGAAGCAAATGATTTCTCTTGCCAAAGTAATCCTGAACTCTGTCTGGAAAGTCCTTTGCAGCCTGAATTGCCACTACCCATGGATTGAATGTCCTTAACAATTCATTGATCCAATCCTCTATTTTCATGGATCCTAAAATGCAGAACAATCAGTGTCAGAGAGGGACAGAATCCAGTTTCCATCCCCTTAGCTCCTTCTTTGTAGGCATGGAGATTTTGAAATATTCCCACTGCAATAGGTTGGAAATCAACACTGGGTATCTGTCTCAAAATATAGAGAACTTCATTTACTGTAGTCATGAGATCACAGCCTCAATCTCACACGTAAACACTGCAAATGCAGGACTCTTAGCTGCTCAAAGTGGGCAGGCAAGGACCAGGGAAAGGGACATTCCAATAACCCATCTCCTGCCCACCCCATCATTGTCATGGAATTACCTGGGCTCATGGGAAAAAGTGCTGTGGTTTTCCTTCATGAAATGTTGGCAGAAAATATCTAGTAAAATGGAGTTACCAATTCATAGCCTCTGGTTACTATTGATATTTTTATTAACAACATATGAGCCAAAATTTACATTAGGGATAAAAGCAAATTTCAATTAACTTGCATCAGTTGATTTTCTGGCACAGTTACAAACTGGAAATTTTCACAGAAAGCGCCACAAACTGACTACCACAGAAAATAACACAGGGTCTTAAGAAACACACTGAAGAGCCCTGACTGTAGGTGGAGGAGGTCACTTCTAGGAGTTAAGAGCCTGATACTTGCTCTGTATGCTGGTTATATGGGTATGTCCAATTTATAAATATTCATTGAGCATAATTACCACATCAATGTCTACATTTTATATATGCTTCTTCCAAATTAGTAAGAGCTAAACTACTCCTTAGTTGTGTCACAGAGCTCACAAAAATTTCCATAGAATAGAAAATAAAAGAATATTCATTGATCCAAAAAACCAGGATACTCACCACATGAATAGAGAATTACAGACCTATGTGTCTTGTGGAATTAGTTTCAGAACCTTAAAGAAATGATCACAAACCAAATACATTATTTATAAAATATCACAAAATTATTTCTTTATTTAATATTACAGTACTTTAACATTCAAAATTCAATAAAACCAACTCCTCTAATTAAGAGAAATACCATGTAATTATCAACAATTGGAATAGAATATTTTAATTAATTTAATTAAAGCTATCTGCAAATAAAGGCCATACATCAAATGGTAAATAATTTTTATCATTTGTTTTGAGTGTGATTGAGTAGTTTAAAAATATAAACAGATTTCACTTCATAGAAGTCATGAATGGGACAAACATGTGGCATGATTATATTTACTAAAAGAAATTCAAAACATACAGAAAAACAACAGAATAACTAAAGTAATTCATTAAAGCCACATAATGAATAAGCTTTGATAATAATCCTGGACATCAGGTTAAATCAATAAAAAATCTACTGTATATCTATATATAAGTAACAAATACATTTAATTTCAAAACAAAGGCCAAACAAACTAGCAAATATTCCGAAAATATCAAATACCTAGAAATTAAAGCAATACCATATTAAAAATCCCCTCTTAAGACTGCAAAGTGTACTTCAGAATATCAATGGATATGTAAGTAAATGGAGAATATAGCATATCCATTTATTGGAAAAATCAGGAATTAAAAATTCCTCATCTTTAAAATTTACCTCTCAATTATCAACATCTGTTTTTGAAAATTATCCATGTGATTTAAAAATGTATTTGGAAATGCTCAGGGTCTAGAATGAAACATGGTGATTTAAAATAAAAATAAAAATTAATTAAAATAAAATATGGAAACCTGTAAGGCTGCTTGAGCAGATTTTAGAATACAATCTTTAGGGCTATTTACATTGGTGCACATATAAATATATTGACCAAATGTTTAGATATTTGTAGTTCTTCCCACTACATACATTACATACAATGTATGTGTAGAAATTCCCCCACACATACATTGTAGAAAATTGTAGAAACCCCCCCTTTCCAATATTTGAGTTTCCTAGATCAGATAATTAGATTTTGAGGTTTCCTAGATCAGATCATTAGATTCTGAAGTCAGATTGGAGCAAATGAATGATAGCACTATTCTCTAATCAAATTTGCAATAAATAACAAAGAGTAAGAGGGTTCAGGGGAATGTAGATTGAATCGTTATTTCTCTTTCTGATGATGCTAAGAACATGGCTGATCTGTGATAGCTTAAGGGGATTCCCCAATCAGATTTCCATAATGAGACAAGTCTAAGTAGCACTCGCAGCTTAGACTGCCCAGCAGGGCAGCTCAAGGTTTTTCCATGACTCTATAAAACTCCATCTAGAATTCCCTGCAAGCTATTAGGTGTGCAGAGGAGCTGGATCAGTGTGTCCCCAATATCCAGTGTTTAGGTAAATTTCTGCTCTCACCCTGAGGAAGGCAAAGGAGAGTGTCGGGAAACAGCTGAATTATTATACTCCATATTTCTGTCCATGGAGAGAAACCAATGAAAACAGGAACACCATGATCCTTTCTACTTTGGACATTTCCTAAGGAGAAAGACATCTGTAACAGGGCATAGACCAGCATAAAGGAATAAAGCACAGGGTGGAAGGTGGAAACTGAGAACTTTGCCAAAGTACTACTAATGCAAACTACCAGAAAAGAGTTGGCTTTTATAATGGAGATTTATTTAAGCTAAAAGCTTACTGGTCTGAGGCTGTGAAATGTCCAAATCAAAGCATCAGCATAGATCCTTTCTCACCAAAGTCAGCTACTAGTGCCTGGAGTCCTGCCACATGGTGAAGATGGCTACCAATCTCTGCCAAGGTCCCTGCCTTGTCCTCCAGAACCTACTGTTTCCCATAGCTCAGCTGTGGGTAACCAGGTGTATGGCTTGTCTGTTTCCCAGGTTCCTCTTCAGTCTTGGCTGCTCTGCTTTCTTTCCAAGTTCAGCTGTGAGTTTTCAGGCATATGGCTCCTCTCATAAGCATTGAACTGTTCCATGAGCCTAGCCTCTTGGGGGCTTCATGCTTAAGCTTTGGCTGCTAGCAATCCTGGAGTCCTCTCTCATATGGCAGGATAAAAATTGGTAGTGCTCCCCTTTCCTCTTTCTCTCTGTGTGTCTCCATTTATATGGATTCCAACAAGAGGGTAGAGACTCATCCTGAGTCATGCCTCATGGATGTAGTCCAGCCAAAAGTATCTCATTCATACAGGGATGGATTAGTTCCAAAAAATAATCTTTCTCTTTTTAGGAGTCATCAAATTAAAACAGTCACAGATAATATTTATTTTCATTCCCCATGTCTTCTCCTATATGTAATTGAAGAGTATAAAGTAAAACCATGTTTCTTGTATAAAAAGAAGAATATAATGTGCTGGCCCTCAGAATATGCCTTCTATTTTTTTCACCTACAAAGACATACTGGAACATCAGCCCAGCTGCTATTCTCTGAGAATATCACCTGGTCTGTGCACAAGACAGGTGACCAAGAGCTATCCCAACCAAGTTTGGGACTATACTTAGAAAGGACCCTTCCTAGGAGACAGGGGATTCCTTTGATGGGCAACTATGACACCAGGACATCCTGATGACCTAGCTGAACTAGGAGAAAGAAAAGAGTTAGGAGAGAAATAGGCAGGACATTGTTGAGCCTGATATACACAATTTTGTGTAAAAAGGGTAATAAAATAAAATGTGGAATCCATTAGGATTTATGGTTACTGACCATGGCAGAACCTCACTCTTGGTCCTGACATGAATCCCAAAGCAAGTCCTCACTTGGGAACCCCCACTGAGGTCCTGTCCCTGTGTTTGATTTTAAAACACTCACTGACATTCCAGTGGTTCCTTAAAATTTGATCCTGCTGACCACTGGCAGAGTTATTTCTGTCTCTATAAGGGACACTCTTCTTTATGTGCATGCAAAAATATTTCCTCCTATTGCAATGAAACTTTTCTAATTCAGAGACTTCAGTGGAGGGCACAGAATCCTAAATATAGATAACTTTCCTGAGGAATGTGAAGGAGATAGAGGAAGCCCTAGATCCTAGGAAGAAACCAGCCTTAACCTCCCCCTGCTCCTGCCCCTGGGGTAGGGCCCTGGGCTATGTGGCCCTAAGTGCCCAAAGCAGCCCAACCCCTGCCTGCATGTGGAGGTTTCTGTCTGGGCTCACACTGCCTTCTCTTCACTTTGTCTACGGTTTGTCCTTTCCACATACAGCTGGTTCTTGATGTTGCCCCTGAAGGTGGTGAATTGGCCATTCACAGAGTCTATGTAGTAATTCAGCTCTTCACCATTACCTCTAAGAGGTGAAACCCACTCCAACACCTTCCTGGGGCCTTGTGGACCCAGTTCACCCAGTTGTTACTGAAGGTGAGTCCAGAGGGTGCACAAAAGAGTGTCAGAGACACTCCAGGTTTATTTCCTCCTAGTACCCATATCACCCAGATAACAGCCAGTGTGTTCTCTTCCTCCGATCTGTTCATTGAAAGGAGTGGGATATAAAGGCTCAGGACAACAGTGTTTCAAGGTGGATGACAACTTCCCCATGAATAGGGAATCACAACTTTTTTCCTTTGCCCTCACATAGAAAGCAACCAGATGCTAGGGTGGATGTCCAGCTGTGTCTGACCCTGTGAGTTCCCTCGCAATTCCTATGGCAGGTCCATTATTTGGAGAGTCAGTCATCCAAGGTCTCTAAATGGATTATCAGGGAGATGCTGCCTGGAAATCTTGGAACTGGGGAAGCAGCCAGCTTCCTCCCAACCCTGATGCACATCACATGGACATTGGATCCTCCTCTCCCTCAAGTCCTCCTCCCTGGCCCCCTGAACATTTTGCTTAAGTTTCTCAGGCTTCCTGGAAATTTTCATTCTGACAGTATAACATCATGTTCTGCTCTGAATAGGGGCACCTGCTATAACTGTGAGAACATCCAAGGGCAGACCAGAGATCCCTGCTGAGTGTCCTGGTGAGGGCCTGAGGGTAAAAAGAAGTGGCTCTCTGTAGTGAAGTTAGCAGCCAAAATCCCCCCTCAAGCCGGCTGCTGGGATGCAGTTTGTGGCCAAACTCAAGTATTTTTGTCTGTATCCAGAGAGACCTGGCATGGGTGGAAGCCATCCCTGATACTGCCCCGGTGCCAGCCTTATGTCTCTTCCTGTTCTTTTTAGAGGGAAGAGTGAACCCACGCAGCACCTGGTAGTTATCCTGCTTGTACTGGTTCATGTCCATGAGGATGAAGCTTTCAGTTGGATGCTAACTCCACCTTGGCTAAGGCTGAGCAAAATAAGATCTTGAAGATGGGGTGTGTTACATGTACCCAGGAATTGCATGATATGAGAGAATTGTTCAAATGTGTGCCATGGTATAAAGAACATATTATGGGGAAGTGGCTGTGGCTCAATTGGTTGGGCTCCTGTTTACCATATAGGAGGCCTTGGGTTCCATCCCTGGGGCCTCCTGGTGAAGGCGCTCCTGCCTGGCACGGTGAGCTCAGGGCCCGCCTGGTGAGGTGAGCTGGCACATCAAGTTGATGCAATAAAGGGAGACAAGCAGACACAGAAAAATGCACAGCAAATTGACACAATGATCACAAGCAGCAAGGGGGGGATAAATAAAAATAAAAATATTTTTTTAATTAAAAAAAGCATATTATGAAGCACTTTTATGATGTGATTATCTTTATAATATAATTATCCACAATATATATGTGTGTGTACATTTGTGTGTGCAAATTGCTGCATGCAAATTCCCACTAAATTAGAACCTTAAAACAATACCCACTTATTATTTCAGTTTCTTTTGATCAGAGTCTAAGAATGGATTAACTTGTCCTCTGCTCAGTTTTCACAAGGCTTCATCAAGGTATCATCTCATTTTCACCACAGAGTTGTTAATATCAAGAATATATAAATAACCACTACATTCAAAAATGAAAGGCAAATATCCCAATTAAAAATGCCCAAAGTGTACAATTCTGTATTAACTTTGAGATGTATACATGTTACTGCAATAAAAAGTTTAAAAATATGGGCATAGACTTGAATAGACATTTCCCCAAAGATGTTATACAAATAGCCAATAAGCACATGACAAGAAGTGTTTTATTCTTTTTCTTTGATTCAGCTTTTGTGTAGTTCTTCTCCAGTTTCTATTGTAGTCAAGAGTTCCAAGCAAGTGGAGACAGTTGATATATGTATATTTAGTTTCATTCAAGTGGCTTTCCCAAGTTTACTTATTAGTTAAAGTAATTTTTTGTAGATTCCTTTAGAATTTTAATAAACATAATCATGTTATTTAGGAAATAAGGAGGGTTTCACTTTTTCCTTTCCAAACTTTATGGCTACATCCAGAACAATCTTGACATTTTAGGGGAAATCGTTCAATGTTTTAACTTTAACATGCAACATTAAAATGATTATAGCTATAATATTTTACATATTTTATAATATTTTATAAATATTTTATAATATTTTACATATTTCATAATATTTTATAAATATTTTATAATATTTTACATACTTTAACAGATACAGGAACATAATCTCCAAAAAGAGATGATCTTTGTTTTTTCTTAGAGGTTCATGGATTAAGAGACCAAATACATAACAGGAATTTCTCACAAAATACCTGTAATTTTAATGCAGTCCCAGTGAAAAGTTCCTATTTTCAATGTTCACAAACAGATGCCACCTGTTCATGAGAGTGAAAAGGGACAAAATTAGCCCAGGCAATTCAAAGAAGATAGACAAATTTGGTAATTGGTTTAATCACATAGTTGTTTATTCATCAATTGAGTCAATATTAAAGTGTTTTCATTACTTCAAAAAATAATAATAAAAAACAGGCCGTGAGGCAGCCCCTCCGAGTAGTCGCTGCAGGACCATGAGCTGGAACCGGCATCTGGTTGAGGGCGGTGCGCTGTGCAAGTGTGGTGTGAGGGCTAGTGAGTGCGGCGGTGGTGGGCCCGGGTGGGATGGCGCCATGATGGCCTCCGCCTTGTTGTGCGGGGCCTCGGGGCTGGAGTGCTCGCCTCCACTTGAGCGGGGAAGCGGGCGTCTGGCGTGGATGGGGCGTGTTGGGCGGGGGTGCCGAGGCGGGAAAGCTGCGGGCGGGCGGTGTTGGAGGCCCGAGGGAGGCGTCCTGGCCTCTGCGCTCGCGCCTGCTGTTAATGCCCCCTGCGAGGGCGGACTAGGTCCCCGCCACAGTCTGCTAGTGGACAGGGCGCTGCCCCCACTCCGCAGAGGGCCTGGCGGGAAAGTCGCGCTTGGACCCGACTTCGGGGGCGTCCCCAGGAGCGCTGTTCGCTCAACGAGGACTCCGCCCGTCCGCGTTCGTCTCCCCGGAAGCGTCTCCTGGGTGGAGGAGCAGGGGTCCCCCGCATCTGCCAAGATCCCAGGGGAGCCCTCGGTGCCCGCGGCCCTGGCGCAGAGGGAAGACCCGTTGGTTTTTCTTCTCTCGCAAACCAAGCAGAGGACGTTGTTCTAAGAAACGACAGGGACTGTCAGCCGTTAAAGAAAATCTAACATTTCCTGATAGCATGTCGTCTTTGTTGTTTTTATATGCGTCCACTTCATGGCAGTGGGCAAAGGACAGTAGCTACTTGCTTAGCCCTGGGCCCAGAGGAGAGCACCTAAGGGACAAGGGAAGGTGGCATTGTGTCAGGGGACCAGAGCCTCCAGGCCACAACGAAAGAGGCATCCCCTCAGTGCAGTGCCAACAGGCACCCTGCTCTGTGCTCCCCGGGCCCAGCCCTGGCCAGCGTCCCCAAGGGGACTTCCCTCACTGCTTTGCCCTGGCCCCACACCCTGTGACCTTGCTGCGCTTGTCTGCTGGGTCTGGTGTGCAAGAGGTGGAGGTGGCTGAGTGGCTTCTGGCATGGCACGTGCAGTCCCTGCTGATAACTTTTCTTGCCCTCTGCCTCCTCACCTAGGAAATCAGAGACAGCTGTGCCTACGACAGAGCTGGGGCTGCAGGCTAGCGTGGGGGCCTCAGATGAGCGTTCAGGTTCTTCTCAATACATGACAGGGGCCTGAAGCATGGTAGTTGGGTCCTAAACAGTCCTCGAGTGGAAAGTTCCCTTGTCAGCAGACCTGGAGCCAGGTGGCAGAGGAGATGTTGGTTCACCTCCAGAGCCTTGCTGTTTCTGGAAGCTGTGGCTTTAAGAGATGATTCCCAAACTTTGTCCTTCATTGGATTTTTTAAACAAATCAATTTTATTGATACTATTTTTGATACTTTATAATAAAGCATACAATTTTTCCAAAGTGCTGTCTCCTCTCAATCTCTCTAACCTTCCCCTGACATGTATAACTGCTATTCTATTTATGTCTCTCTAATTTATTTATGTTTATATTTTGAAAGGATGGAGTCAAACAATACTTAGCATCTTGTGTCTAATTTCTTTCACTTAACGTGCTTACTTCTTTTGCCAATGGTGGAAAATTATTAATATATTCCTATTCCCTACTGTCAATAGTTTGCTTTGGTCATATATTTGCCCAAATATCACCCTGATATTAACATCTTATAACATTAACATACATTTGTTCTGTTTCAAAGAGAAACAGTCATGTATGCAATATTACAAATATTCATTTTTCACATGAGGGTTCATTATGTATACAGTCCCATGGTACATTATTTTAAGTCTTTCTTGTAGTGATATACAGGAACTTAGACTTTCACTTTCAACCACAATCATACCCATATATTAGCACTTCTAAGTATAAACACTGATGTGCTTTCATCATTTCTCTTCATTTACAAAGATTTATGAACATTTATAGAGATTCTGCATGGATTAAACTGCAGCATTCTATTCCCTAACCAATTCTATTTTCTGGTTACTTCTATTGTAGTGATTAACTCCATGACTTTGCTATTATATTTAGCTCATAATAGCAAAATCAGACAATATTTAACCTTTTGTGTATGACTTGCTTCACTCAATATCATGTCCTTCAGGTTCATCCATGTTGTCACATGCTTCATGACATCATTTCTTCTTACAGGTGAATAATATGACATCATTGTATATACCTCAATTTGTTTAGCCATTCATTATTTGATGGACACCTGGGTTGTTTCCATCTTTTGACACATCTGACCATCTTTTTGTAACTGTGAATAACAATGCTATGAACATTGGTGTGCAGATGTCTGTTCGTGTCACTGCTTTCAGTTCTTCTGGGTATATACTTAGAAGTGGTATAGCTGGTTCACATGGCAAATCTATATTTAACTTCCTTAAGAATTGCCAAATAGTGTTACACAAGTAGCTGTAACATTCTAAATTCACACCAATAGTGAATAAGCATCCTATCTTACACATCCTCTCCAACTCTTGTAATTTTCTGTCTTTTTGATAGTGGCCATTCTAGTAGGTATGAAATGATATTTCATTGTATTTAATAGCTTTGATATGTATTTCTCTGATCACTAATGATGTTGAACATTTTTTCATTTGCTTTTTGACATTTGTATTTCTTCTTTGGACAAATGTCTATTCAAGTTTTTTGCCCATTTTTAAATCAGGTGGTTTGTCTTTTTATTGTTGAGTTGTAGGATCTCTTTATATATCATGGATATTAAACATTATCAGATGTGTCATTTCCAAATAGTTTCCCCATTGAGTAGGCTACCTTTTCAGCCTCTTAACAAAGTCCTTTGAGGCACAAAAGTGTTTAATTTTGAGGAGGTCCCATTTATCTGTTTTTTCATTGCTTGTTCTTTGGGTGTAAAGTATAAGACACCCCCAACAACCATAAGATCTTTAAGATTTTTCCCTATATTATTTTCTAGGAGTTTTAAGGTCCTGGCTTTTATATTTAGGTCTTTGATCCATTTTGAGTTGTTTCTGTATAAGGTTTGAGATAGGCATCCTCTTTCCTTCTTTTGGTTATGGATATCCTGTTCTCCCAGTACCATTTGTTGAAGAGACTCTTTTGTCCCAGTAAAGTGGATTTGGTAGGCTTTTCAAAAACAAGTTGAACATAGAGGTGAGAGCTTATTGCAGTGAATACCTTGATATTGGAGGGTAGAAATGTCTCTCTTCTGTTACTAAACATTTTTTACAAAAGGATTTACACCCATCTCTTCTCAAACCTATTCCCTTTGACCCATTCTTATATTCATCTCTGATGTGTGATCTCAATTTATGGCAAGGTAGCATGTTTTATCCTACATGCATGCCCAAGGGAAATGAAGTCATCATTTAATTATATCTTTTGAAGTTCATCTTGGTATCATTTGGAAATGGGTATATTAGTCTCACTGATCTCCATTCTTCTAGAGATACATAATGAATCTCTGAATGAATGTCATACTGATACAGAGTTTGTTACTAGAGGTAAATGTTATCAAACCAGGAGAACTTAACAGAACTCAATAACCAGTGGTTAAATAATAAATTTCATGGTTAGATACTTTGCAAGGAATCTTCATATTTATCCTTAGCTCAACTGTCTTAAAGTCTCTCTGCACAAAGGCTAAAGCCAATCTGATTGAGAGATGGGAAGAAAGAGAATGATCCAAATTTCCTATGGGCCTCTGGTGACCTTTAGCCCCAGGAGAACCATTTAAACTGTGTAACAAAGACACAGTCTCTGTTTCACTCCCAATTGATTAATTCTTAGTGAGAATATTCCTCTTTGTGCTTCTTCACTTCATGCTTAGCCAAGAGGGTGCTGTGTCTTCCTCATGTCAGGCTTGACCAGTGCTGAGGTAGTTCAATTAGAGGGAACTCAGAGTGCAGAGACACCTCCTCACCTTTCCCTTCCCAAGGCCCCTGGGGTCAATATAGGCCTATGGGATAATACAATAAGAATGATGAAAGAAACAGAATTAAAAAAAAAAAAGGCGATTTCGTTTCCTCACTGCAGAAATATTGAACGATGAAATAATTCCATAAATTGGTTTGTCCATCATAAACACAGTGGCCTCCTTTCCATGCATGCCAATATATTTAAGACAAACTGCTCTTTTATGCCTGAAGATAAGAAATGATGTATCTGAGGCAGCAAGGTAAAAAGTGTCCCTCAAGGATCTTTCTTGTCATTTTTTTTAAATGAGAAGAGAAAACAAATTCTGAATGTAAATACCTACTGGCCAACACCCACACTTGCCCCTGGTTTGGGTCCTGGGTTCCCTGGTCCCTGATGGGGAAGTTTGAGTTTGGGTTCCCCTAAAAAGTTGCTGCCTTTCACACAGCAATACATGGCCAAGTTCTTGGCTCTCAGGTTTTCCATTTGCAAACACAACGTGTTTTTAAAATCATCTCTAGAAATAAGTTATTTGCCTTTCTCAGACACAGAATCCTCCCTAATGAGGAAACCAAGTGGGTGTCTTATTAGTTCATCCACTCTTGCCCCTTCCCAGCAGCCTGGTTAGCCCAGTTCACCCAGTAGATGCTGAAGGCAAATGCAAAGGCTTCACAGAACACTCTTGGAGACCCCCCCTGGCTGCTTCCTTTACCCACAGTCTCCACCATCTGCACCTCATACTGGACACCTGCAAGGACAGACACAGTGTTCAAGGTGAATCATACAGAGGCAAACACTGGCACACACAGTCTCACTGTGGTCCACAGATAAAAATGACCTTGATAAAAGATTAGGAATAACACTCAGCTCGGCACAGAGTTTATGATGGCCCTGCTGGGTTCCATCTGCTCAGAAGGGGACAATGCCTCTGGGAAAGGACAACAGGATTACAGTGAAGCAGTGAATCATGTGCTCAGATACATTGCCCCTATTATTTTCACATCTGAAACCCACAGAACACTCACATCTTGAAATACTATATAAATTTAAGGATCAGTTTGTCAAATTCTGAAAAAAA
>JAQZBX010005970.1:0-54697 GCA_029593785.1 Cabassous unicinctus
ATCAACCCTAACAGTGAAGTCTCACCATCTATCACATGGTTCATTAATGTTACAAGCAAATCTATCCCTGTGGGCAGACTTGAAACGTGAGAGAAATTAACACAGTTGCACTAATGCAATCACATTGTCAATAATTTATATCTTGAGGATAGGAATTGGTAAATCACATTTTAATTATACAAGCTCACTCTGACATATTAATTACGTGACATTTAAAAATTCATCCAGTCGATAATTATTCTGGGCAAGATAGTTTTAATAAATTATGGTTAAATACACTATAGTAGCATTCTTTCCTCTCAGTACATTTTTTCCTAACCTGCTGGACATTTGTAAAAATATCCCCTAGGGTAAGACAACGCATTCTCCAAGATTTGCTGAGCTCTGCAAGTATTTTTAAATCATGTTAGTTCAATATAATATGAACCAATGAAAGAACAATTTAGTCAGTAAACAAGTAGGTATCTGAAAGTGTTGCTGTGTGTTCGTGAATTTCATGTTTGTTTCAAAGCGGCAATAAACTGGGAGGGAGAGACAGTAGCTTGGAAATTTAAACATGTTAAACTCCGTAGAATGTGAGATGGTTTCAGGAGGTTATGCAGTTGTAAAAATATAAAACATGTTACATTTGTAAATGAAAAACACTAAATCTCCTGGCTCCTAATAAGAGCAAAGAACATTTCCCTGGGGATGAATTGATACCAGATGGCAATGGTGAACTGACACCCACTAGCGAAGCTGACCTTGCCTGTCTCTTCTCTATGTGAGTCTATGTCTTTCCACCAGATCCTGTGTGAGTTGTGCCTTTTTTGCTGGCAACCCTAACACCTGTTTTGGAGTAGGCTGACATCTCTTTAGGTCCCTTCTTCTGACCAGCAGTTCCTATGTGCAAAGATTCAGTGGTATGGATCTCATTAAAATGTTCCCAAATTTTTCTGCATACCTAGTCACCAAGTAATAAAATAAGGTAAATACTCAAAAATTTGTTAGAAATACTCTTCTGTTACAGTGAATTTGAGTGTGGTTGTTTAAATTCTATCTAATAAGGAAGAGAGGGATGGCTACAAATCACTTGCCCATTGAATATACCTCACAGAATGCATCAGAACTAAGGTCCTCATAGATCAACAAGATGGTATGATTATTCCTCCTCACTTAAAGTATAATTCAGTTTACTGTTGTGAGCCAGGAAAGAGTAGAGTGAAAGTGTAAAGGGCAAAAAAATAATATTCTCCAAGAAATAAAGCACAAGTAAGGCAGACAGCCAGAGGAGTGGAGGCTGTAAAATGTCCTGCTTTCTCTAAGACACTGAGAGCCTTTTCTGTCTCCTAGGGGTGGGCCTATTTTCCTCACAGAGATGGAGGGGGACCTTTGAGGGTAAAACCACACACAGGTACACAGAGTAAGTTCTGACTCATATCAAACTGATGTGAAATTCAAATATGATTCAGGTCACCATGACAAAAATAAATAGCAATAACAACAGTCCTTCTCTTCCCTCACCACCTTTATTTACTAAATGTGTTTAATTTTCCAACAGGAGGTTAAGTGCTTCACATGCATTGCCTCATAAAAGCCTCACAATATCTTTTTGTGAGCAAGGAAAAGAGCATTCTCATTAATCCCATTTTACAATTAAGGAGACTGAGTGTTAAAGAAATTTTAAGTAACTGTTCCAAGGTAGCTAGGCTAGGAAATATCAGAGATTTCTCCCTCTCCAAAGCCCCCAGTCTTCCCAAAAGGCAGAGAACGTACTAAAGTTTCCTTAAAATGAGAATGTTGAGTAGCATTTGGAGAAGGGAAAAAAACATGTTACAGGAGGAAGTAGAAATAACATAACATGGAGAAAGGGGGAAAAACAGACAAGTCACCTTAATAGTATAGTCAGTAGGCCAATGGGGTCAGTGAATAATTTGTATTGAGGAATGCTTGGAGAGAAATTGAGACAGTAGACTGGGGACAAATTATTCACATTTATTTGAATAAAAACCAGGACAATTAGAAGCCATTAAACATTTTTTATCTTGGAGTTCAGCACTTGATCGGATAATTCTGTGCTTGTTTTAGAAGAAATCACAGAGGCCCAACAAAATTTGTAGCTAAAATGAAATTTACAGATTATTTTATTAAACACCCTCAATTTAGGGATTAGACACCAGAAAATGAGTAGAGGATCCTCACAGTTTTCTTTGAAGATTAATTTAAAAATCAAGAATGTGAACACTTTGTATTTCTCTAATACAAGAAATATTTAGTATCTGCCTTTTCAACATGATCCTTTTAATCACCATTATGATGTTTTGTTCCTTGTGAATCACTGAGCTCTAGAGAAAATAAGTCCGTAGCCTTTTAGTAGTAACTTTATAAATGCACACACCAAGTGTCTTAATTTTTCCTTACCTGCTATAAGAAACACCACACAATTCTTCCAGCCTCTTCCCATTACCAAATTCCAAAGCCATCTCCCCATTTTTAGGTATTTGTAATAGCAGCACTCCACTTTCTGGTACCAAAAACTTAGTCTCCCAGTTGCTATGACAAGCAGCATACACTGGGTTGGCTTAACAACAGGAATTTTTGGCTCATGGTTTCAGAGGCTGGAAGGCTTGCTTCCTCCTGGATCAGCACCATTCGGCTGGCTGACACTCCACGCCTCTCTCATCACGTGGTGATGTCTTCTTTCTCTTCTTGCTTCTCCCATGGCTTTTTCTTTAAAGGCCTCCAGCAATAGGATTAAGACCCATCCTGAGTCAGCTGGCCAAGCCTTAACGAAAATAAAAATAAAAACTCTTTGAAAGGTCCTATTTATAATAGGTTCACACCCACATGAATGGGATTAAGAACATGTTTTTTTCTGAGATACATAATTCATTCTCCCACACTGAGCAAGAAAGAAATTAATATAAATGGTAGCAGCCAAAGGAGACAGATTTAGAAGTAACAGACATAAAGTGGGGGAAACTTCAATGTCTCATGACAGCCACATGCTCCAAGACATGGCCACACACCATAACTCTTTGACATTTTGCAACTTTCAAGCTAATACCAAAGTTTTCTGGGCAAGGAGCACAGAGAAGTCAGATCAGAACACTCCATGAGCCCCTTTCAGACCTTGTCTCTGAATCCTGTGCCTTCTCAGTAATCGGCTACATGAAATCACCTTTAATTTCTTTTTTGACCACTGACTTCTGGAATTTTCTGCTGCCAAAAACAGACCCCAGCAGTGCTATGCATCCAAATCTTAGAATAGATTTTGGTTCGTTTCATATACTATTTGATGATCAGGCTGGGGAAGCAAATGCACATCTGAAGGCTCAGCTCAGTCTTGGCTTTCTCTGGGAAGGTTTCCCTACTATAGAATCTCAAAACCAGAGATTGTACTTCTAAAAAGGGCCAAAGGTAGGAAAGCCATGGCTGACAAATTCAAGGTCTCATGACATAATAGTTGAGGTAACAATGACTTTGAATATATATATATATTCACATATGTGATATGTATATATAAGTAAATAAAAATTCTGGAGACTATCCACTTTCAAAACAAAACAGTTTGACTTAAATAATTTTCTCTGTGCTTTATTCCTTCTTCTAATAACCTTCAGATCTTTAAGAAATATTGCCATAGTATTGATTATCTCCTAAATTATATACTCCTCCAACTTTTGTGTTTTGCATCTTTTAAAAGACATTTGAAACTATGCTTATTGGTTTAATATCTTTTACATGAGCATTTTCCCTGGTTTAATTCCATAAGTCTGTACCAAAAAATTGCTTTTGTCACTATTTGGCTCACCAATTAAATTGTTGCCTAAGGGTATGTTTTTACTGGATCTAGTATTTTGTCTGTATGCTGAGAGGGTGGACTATAAAAACCTATCTTCTCTGTTGACAAGCCCACAGAGCCATCATCATAGGTTAAAGAATGGTTGTTGTGTATTATTGTATTCACATGCACCCAACTGAAAATGGCTTACATAAACTAGAGGCCAGATGTTTTCTTTATTATAAAACCAAGATTAGAAAAGGATCACCACAGTCAACTCCATTACCTATCTCTCTTGTCATTTACTTCCTACCATCCTTGTAGTCAAAGCTTATTAGTGTTCAACATCTGTTTTCTCTCATTGTTTACCATTTTGTTTTGGGGCATATGAAGTAGTTTCTATTATTTTTTCAAATATCTATCACAGTACTACCATTTCCCCACAAATGCAGTTGTTTAACATTTATACATCAAGTTTTAAGCTTTAAATGAGAGAGCTACTCTGATTTAAAGCATGACTTTTCATATGTGTTATCTTAGGTAATTCTTACAAAAACTGAGAGACCTTAAATTCCTGTAATTCAATTTGACAAAATGCATCAATAGCCATAAAATGCTCATAATCTTTGATTCTTCAATTTTACTCTTAGGAATTTATCCCAAAGATCAAGAGATATGTGAAATTTTTATATTTAAATAAGTATTAATAATGTCCATTAATAGGGGATTGATAAAATTATGAAATAACTGTATGATGTAATGATGTACCCAATGCTCATAACAGTGTTAAGATAAAAGGGACAGAAAACTGATAAAGTAGATATCACTGAATAATTGGCTTATAGGTGCTTTTAATTTTTCTTTTTCTCTATTGTTTTTAGCTATCAATAAAGAGTGTGTACTGTGTGTGAGATTAGATAGGATATAGATACACATATATAAATAATTTGGACCAGAGACCCCATCATAATTTTGTTTTTAAGCAAGAAAAAAACACTTATATTACTAATCACCACATGACCCAGTAATTCCTCTCCTAAGTATATGTCCAAGAGAAATGACAACATATGTCCACACAGAATCATATACGCAAATGTTTAAAGCAGCATTATTCATAATAGCCCAACAGTGGAAACTCAAGTGTCCATCATTAGATGAATGAATAAGCAAAATGTGGTATGTCCATACAATGGAATATCATTCAGCCATAAAAGGAGGAAAGTACTGATACTTACCATGGCATAGATGAACCTTGAAAGCATTTTGTTAAGTGAAAGAAGCCAGGAGTCACAAAAGACCACGTATGATTTCATTTATATTAAATGTTCTCAATAGGCAAATCTATAGAGACAAAGTATATCAGTGGTTGCTTATGACTGGGGGCAATGAGATAATAAGCAGGTGATAGTTAAGGTTCAGGGTTTCTTCTTGAGGTGATATAAGTGCTTTAAAATTGATAGTGGTGATGCTTGCACATAGCTGAATATAGTAAAGACCATTGTCTATTTTAAATGGTGAATTGAATAGTATGTGGATTATATATCAAAACTGTTTTTTTTAAAAAAAAAAAGGAAAAGAAAAATAGCATTTGCATTACCAGCAGTTTGGTTTCTCTTGTTAGCAACTTCAATTTATCTTTGAAACAGACTTACTTTGTTTTGGAAACAAATCATAAGACTAGCTGCTGCTTTAGCGCAACAGAATTAGTCTTTATATTAGTATACTTTTCAGCTCAACATTTTAAAATATGATAAAAAATCATTAGGCTTTTTCATATGCTATTTTTCTAACTTTGCTTTTTGAGAATTATGATATTAAACACTTTGCATTTGAATAATGAAGTGAGATATGTTTAGAAAGCAACAGATGTCTATGGAAGAGACATGTCCCCAGATGTAAGGCTCCCTGGAGAGAATTTAATTTGTAAATGTTTAATCACAATTTAAGGTGTTAATTGGCATAGCAAAGAATTCTTTCGGGCAAAAATATGTGTAGGACTCTGGACTTAGATATTAAAATAGAAATTAGATAGAATAGAAATTGAGCACATTTGTTGGTATGTGTTCAAAGCTATACCAAATTGTATAACAAGTTCTTTAATGTTATCATACTACTGTCATTTGACTTTAGTATTTCTAAGAGCATATGTAATTTGGGGGCCTTTTTAATAAGAAATTTTGAGATGGGATATTTCCCTGTGTATGCACAAAGATTACCAGCCTAAAAATCTGCCCATATCATTTACGTTGGGGACCAAAGTTACTAGTGACGTTAACTATGCTAAAAAGGGTGCTTTACCTAACATATTTTCTGCAGTATTCTCTTTCCCAATTATTCTATATTCCAGCAAATCCATTCCTCACGCTTTCCACACTCTCCTACCTTTTCACCCTGTTACCGTTGCCTAACTTGCCTATCCTCTTTTTCTCTACTTGATAAATAGTAACTCGATGTTCTTGATCCAGCTTAAATGCTGCATCTTCTGTAAAGATGCCTGGGTACTTACTATATTTATCTATTTATATGTCTCCACCATGGACTACAAGCATCTGGGAGTTAGGAACCAAGAATTAGTCATTTCTGAATCCCTGGAATCTGGCAGGTCCTGGTGCAAACCCAGTATGTATTCAATCAACACAAACATTGGTCAAGTGCTTTATGGTCAAGTTAAATTAAGTGAGTAAATGTATTTATTCAGTCATACTTCCATTCTTTGAACTGAAACATATCGTGTGTTTCTCAGATATCAAACAATGAGACGTATACTAGAGATAAAAAGAAGATAATAGCATGGTCTTGACCTCAGGAGGTAGGCAGTCTTGGAAAACAGCCCTAGAACAGGAAGTTATCACACAGTGTGCTGAATTCCTCAATGAAGTTGTCTTAGTGTCCCAGACAGCATGACAAATACTGAGGCAGGTTAGTACAGGGTAACAGAGGAGAAGATGACCCTCAACATGGTTGACAGACAATATGGCTGCAAGACCTCAATGGGACCTTGAGTTTAAACTTGAGGTTCCAGGTTCCCTTTCTGGGGCCTCCCCTTGGCCCCGGATATCCAAACAGGCCTCACCATTGGCCCCCGCCATTGGTGGGGTAACCAATAACAGCTGGGGCCCATCCCCTTATCATTAGCAACGGGGTGGAAAAATTAACAGTTTAAAAGATAATCACACAAGGCAGAGCTCACTCTCTCTACCTAGAAGGGTCCACACCAAATCTTGGTGTGTATTTCTATCTTTCTCTCCCATTTCTCAGCAAGCTCTGTTCTTTCCTCCATTTCCCAAATAAATTCTTGTTACTGGCCTAAGTAAACTGGCGTGTTCATAAATTCTTTTATGCATCACAGCCAAGAACCTAGAGGAATCCAATGCTTCCCTGTCTTCAATACTACACAAATGGTTAACTTAAACAACAGGAATTTAGTGGCTCAGGGTTTCAAAGCTAGGAGAAGTCCAAAATCGATGAATCAGCAAGGCAATCCAAGATTCCAAAAAGGAATCTCTCCAAAATCTGTAACATTCCAGTGCTTACTGCTGGCAATCCTTGGGGTTCCTTGGCTTGTATCCCTACTTCACATCACATGGCAATATCCACTCCTTTCTCTTCTAGTACCCCTGGCTTCTAGCTCCCTCCTCATGACTTTCTCTTACTATGTCTGAATTTCTTTTTCTTATAAAGAACTTCATTAATTTGGATTAAGGCCCACTCTCATTCAGCTGGGCCACAATTTACCTAGAACAACATCTTCAAGAGATCCTATTTACAATGTGTTCACACACAAAAGACCAAGACCCAGAATGTGCCTTCTAAATTGGGGCACATAATTCAATCTACCACAGAAGGCTACTGTTGTTTACTGGGGAAAGGAGCAAATTTAATTAGGTAATTGGCTCCTACCTATTAGGTAACCTGGGGGAAGTTGATTGGCCCCCCAGAAACTCAGGTCTTTGTAATGTGTCACAAAGAAATAAAATTAGTATATATTTACAGTGAATATGGAGCTGTTTATTAAATACCAGAAACTTTAAAAACTTTAGAGATTCCATGAAGTTTAAAAGATGACATAGTAGCTAAATTTGGAGTATAAGATTTATAACTCATTTTTCCCACCAAAGAATAAGTGACACCATTGTAGTCCTAAAATTA
This sequence comes from Cabassous unicinctus, assembly GCA_029593785.1. Lineage (NCBI taxonomy): Eukaryota > Metazoa > Chordata > Mammalia > Cingulata > Chlamyphoridae > Cabassous > Cabassous unicinctus. Next base: position 7,913 of record JAQZBX010005970.1, read on the forward strand.
AGTTCACCCCAAATTTAACTATTTTTTCGTATTCACTTTATATTAAAATTAGTCTTTCTATGAGTTCTCTTGATTGTAACTAAAACATGAGGGCAAAAACATATATAATAAAGAGGAAGTGAAGAAAAATAGGGGCTGTTTCTTTACATGTTCCTAATATCACATTTCTATATTTATCAAAAAAATTATACATGTTTTATAAAATATATAATGCTCTTAAACCATCTTTTCTGTTTTCTAGGCTAGCTCAGTAACCCAACATTATAAAATTCTATTTCTCACCTTTATCTGTCCCCTGAAGCCAGATTTATGCCTGGCATCTGGAGAGAGTAAGGAATAGCTCTACCACACACAGGGCACCACAGCATTTACCACAATAAATTAAATACATTAAATTAAATTAAATAACCATAGCAACTGAGCTCATGCTTCCTCTCCAATAAGTCCTTCATACATTCTTTGAAAAGGCAGAGAACCTGCAACAAGTTGTAATCCTGCAACCTTCTCTAAAGATGAGCCAACAGACTATGCCACATGAATGAGTAAATAACTGGCATTCTTGCAAATAAAATCTAACTGTGGGCAGAATTACTTCCCATTGGATAGGAAGATCTAACCAATGGGTTTTAGGTTAAATGATCTAAAGTGTTCTTTCAAAAATAAATTATTTTTCAAAATTTGTATTATCTTGAGAAGGATTTTATTTTTCACTTGTATAAAAATCCACCAAACTTGTCTGAGAAACAACTTAACTCATATAGCTGTTTCATCTGGTATTTATGTCCATATTTTAAAAATAAAACTCCAAGGTACTAAGTATATTCAACTGATAATTTTTTAAATTGTTGATTTTCTTAGGATATAATCTCACCTAAATACTTCTTCCCTTCATCTTCCCTATGTAGTTTTATTCCAGTTTCTTATTTTGTTTTGTTTTTAGGAAGTACTGAGGATTGAACCCAGGACCTTGTACATGGGAAGCAGGCACTCAATCACAGAGGTACATTTGTACCCCTATACCTGTTTTAATTTATTACTTATTGTCATAAATACGTAAATATTGCTTACTGCTCAGCTAACTAGTATGCTATAATTACATTTCTATTCTTGTTTTTCCTGACATTAATAATTCTTTTAAGTCAATTTTCTTTGAATATATGACTGAGTCTTCCCAGACCTACCCAAAGTTTTGTAAACATAACTCAAAGTAAAATTTTCCACTAATCAAACCTGGTAGATATTAACAACAACACTAATAACTATAACTAACTAATGCATACCATACTCTATTCTAAGTAGTTTACATATATTTCTCATTTAATTCAGACATGAACCCAGAGAGATAGAAACTAGTAGTATCCTCATTTTAGAGATACAGAAACCAGAGAACTACAAGATTAAGCAAATTGCCCTAATTTACACAGCTAGCAAGTGGTAAAGCAGAGATCTGACTTCAAACTCAGGATGGTCCTAGAGCCCACATTTTAACCATCCCACCATCACCCCCAACATGTATAATTATCAATACCCTTTGCTTCCTAAATTTCCACTATAATATGATTGCTTTCTAGAACTACTGAACATCTGGCACTCTGGAAATTCCCTGTATGACTCCTGCTGGATCTTGTTTTTGGTTTTTGTTTAGTTTGGATTTGGTTTGATTATATGTTCTTGGATCCCTTTCCTGCTTTTGGATAACTTCCTCTTTTTGGTGAGGCTCACCTTCCAGAAGCTTCTGGAGAAAGGTACTTGGGAATTATATTTAGTCTTTTAATGTTTGAACGTGCCTTTATTCTATCCTTATACTTTAAAGCTGAATATAGAATTCCAGTTTGAAAAATATTTTTATTCAGAATTCTGAAGACACTGCTTCTAGTGTGGCTATTGACAAATCTGATCTATTCTTACATGTTCATTTGCAGGTGACCCAATTTTCTCTCTAAGGAATCTTTAAGATTGTCTTTTTTTTTTTTTTTTCACTTTTGAAGCTTTTATAGGTCTCATAGTTTTTAGGTAGAAATACACATGTTCAAGTCATTCTTTCATGAGGAATGGCTGTTTGAACCTTGAACTTTATATTCAGAGAAACTGGTATAAAGTGAGTTTGAAATTCGCTTTAATCTCAGAGACAATTGAATCACATGAGAGTGTCAAATGTTGACCATTTCTTTTTTTGTTTTTTGTCTTTTGTTTTTGTTTTGTTTTTTGTTTTGTTTTTGTTTTTTCTATCTGCTCATGAAACAACACGGCCAATGGATAGAGATGAGGTTTTGGCTACCAGTATCTTATTATAAACATTATAATTGAAAAGTAGATGCAATTATAAATTTGGTCTGTGTATTATAAGCATTAATCATTTTATGGAATGCTTATTTCCAGAAGAGATTTCTATAAATTGAATTGGTGTATATAAAATGGAATTTTCTCATTAAATTTTATAATAAAATTGGGGAAAACAAAGATTGTCTCTTTATCCTTGGTGCTTCAAATTTCACAAAGATGAGCAGGCACTGGGCTGAGAATTTGCTGTACCTTTGCCATCTAAAAACTCACGTCTGTCTGTTCCAGAAAATTTCTAACAACTTTAATAATTTCCTTCCCCACATTTCCTCTGATCTCCCTTTCTGAAAGTCCTATTAGTTGGATGTTTGCATAGATTCATATTTGTTTCTTATATTTTCTTATATTTTAACCCTCTATTAACCAGGTCTATTCCTTTATGCCCATCTTGCCAGTAGATTTCCCAAATATCTTCTAATAAATACAGTAGATATTTATATTTCAGAGCTCATATTTTTAATTTTCAGAAGCCCTTTATGGTTCTCTATTCCTTTTATATAACATACTGTTCATGTTTCATGGAAGAGGTGAATTCTATTCTCTATCAGTAGATATTAATGGAATGATTTTAAAGTTGTGTCTTTTTTTATTCCTGTGCTGCTTCTATTTCCTCCTCTGTCCTTTTCTACAATTTATTTGATTTGATTTTTTCCTTTCAGATTGCAGGTTTTTCTAATATACTGAGGGTGTTATATGGACTAAAAAGCTGATTAGAAGTTCTGCATTGGGGTGTGTGGTGCCTTTAGACTAGTCTTCATTACAAGTGGAAGAGTCACTACCTGTCCTTCTTGCTGGGAATATATATAATATATATGCAAATGCTTATTTCCGTAAGTATTTTTATGTGTAGTGGACGACATTCTCCAGAGAAAAATGCCTCCAGTCCTCTGCAGAAGGTAGAAATAGAAAGTTGAAAAAAAATATTTAATAACTGGCACAACCTGGAAATTGACGAATCAGAACAGACACCAGCCAGAAGGCCTAGAGCAGGGCCGCTGCTGTGCAAGGAGAGGGAAAGGGGGTACATATTCAGGGGTGGAAGAGGTGAGGACATAACTGCCCTGAGAATGGGGACTGTGAATGGCTACCAGAATTCCAGAGATAGGTGGAAGAAGTATCCCCAGGTTTCTCATTCAGAAAGCAAAGCTATTCCCCTACTTTCAGTATGGCATCTATTCTCCCCACTACCCCCTAATATTTAGAGTCTTTCTTACTTTTTTTCTCCAGAGAATAAATCTCTAGTCTCCTATGGGAGTGGGAAGAGAGATGGATAACTGACTGTATGAGGTGAAAAGGTGAAGGTATAACCACTCCTTATACAGATTTTCAAATGATCTCTATGGCCTACCTCCATATTCCTGGGTTAAACTGTCTTATTTCTGGTCAAAATGCTCACCAAAAACAACACTACAGGCAATTAGATTTACTTTCCTCATCTCTGTCTTCACATAGTACAGGTTTCAGTTATTGTCTGTTTTAATTTGAATACATATTTTGATTGTTTATTCTGCTTATTGGTTTGGGGCGATTTTCCAGAAAAGAGATAGCAGATACTACATACTCCATCCTCATGTTAAATTGGCTCTGTCATGGCACTTTCCTCTCCTTCCCTGGTATTAAAGTTATGTATGTCTTTTCTCTGCTACTAGATCTCATGCTTCTAAGAGGAATCTATCTGTACCACTTGAGGGCCTAGCACAGTCCTTTCTGTATACTATGTTCTCAATATATATTTTTTTAAATGAATAAAATGAAAACATGAATAGGAAATCAAAACAATATCATATTTTCTTGGTCTCCTTTTTTGAAATTCTTTGTAGGGTACACAAGTTTGCCTGGCTCAGGTTTTCTGGACTTAAATTACCAATCATTTGACTAATAAATAGCTTGGTTCTAGAAACCATGAGAATGAAAGAAAAAGAAAATACAAACGGTCAAAACAAAGCAAAGGCACAATCCATGCCCTCAAGGAAGTTACAATCCTCTTGGAGTTATAAGGTACAAATAATATAACTAGAAAAGTTATATAAAAGTTATATAAAACAGAATTCAGTGAAACATTACTTATTTTGCCACACACTAAATGCAATAGTATAAAGGTCCTTTGGATCTAGGATTCTGTAACCGATTCATAGTTTCAATTGTTCACCTCCTTTTCATAGTCCCACTCCCTTTCAATTTCACACTGAAGATGTTTAGAAGTCAGGTCTCCTAGGGAAATCAAAATACCATTTTATGGGCAGTGATTCTTTTGACTCTTTGGAACAATCATCATCATCCATTTACATCTTCATTAGACTGCATTATTTATAACTTTATAAATGCTTCCTCCTATTCTGAATGACTCTGAGTTAGCTTCATCAATAAATCAATAGATCACGTTTGCACATCAGAAATTCTCCTCAGGTGTTTTTTAATGGCAAGACATTTGCTAAGGAGCCAAGAATTCAGAAATTCACCTTGTCTCGGAACACTTAATTGCCTTCCCAAAGGTTTAAGACTGTTACTAATTTGATTTCTAAGGTTCTTTCCAGTTCCAGGTTTATATGATTATAGATACAAATACAGACATAAATGTAGATATATATATATATATATTTCTAAAGTTTGGTATACTAATCTTTCTTAAATTTTCATATCAGTGGTCAATATATGAATGACAGGACTCCAGCTTTTTTCTTTTTTTTTTAAGATTTTTTATTTATTTACATGCCCCCCCACCTCGTTCTTTGCACTGTCTGCTCTGTGTATCTGTTCATTGTATACTCTCTGTGTCTGTTTATCTTCTTTTTAGGAGGCACCGGGAACCAAACCTGGGACCTCTCATGTGGGAGAGAGGTGCCTGATAGCTTGAGCCACATCCGCTCCCTGAATGTTGTGTCTCTCGTTGTGTTTCCTCCTTGCATCATCTATCTTCTCATTGTGTCAGCCCATCATGCCAGCCCATCGTGTCAGCTCACTGTCTTGCTTGTCTTCTTTAGGAGGCACTGGGAACCAAACCTGGGACCTCCCATGTGGTAGGCGGGCACCCAACTGCTTGAGCCACATCCACTTCCCAGGACTCCAGCTTTTGAAGTATTTAATAAGATAATGCATGTTAAGCACATAATCCTTATGTGCATAGTAAGTACTCAATAAATGTTAACTCTTTAACCAGAAGCTTTGAGTGTTCCAAAAACCAAATCTTTTTCACATTGTGTGGTGCTCAGGACACAAATAATATAATTTTTCCTACCTGGACCACTGAATTAAAGCACTGGTAAGACCTCAGGAATATTTCCACCAAACATAAAATGGTCTACACTATGTACAACCTCATTTCCTGTCCCAGTTCCTTTAATTTCTATCAATCCTAAAGTACAGTTCCTCTAAGGTATCATTCTGTGCCTCGCTTACCTGTCTTTATACAAGTTCCCTCTGACTAAAATTTACCCTCCTTTCTTGCCTGGAGAACTTCCACTAATCTTTCAAGAGCCAACTCGGGTATTTTCTCCTCTGTAAACTTTATCGTTTACCCTCTTACCTATCAATTAGAATCAAGCTCTTCCTCTTACATTCTACCAGAGCATTACATCTATCACTACTTCAGTTCTTACCATATTGCAACTCTATCCATCTCCCCTACTGGTCCATGAGCTTGTTAAAGGTAAATACTATGCCTTATTCATCTCTGTACTACTAGCATGCAGCATAATGACATCAAATAAGCAATCAGGAAATATTTAATTAATGGCTGAACAAAATATAGTAAGTTATAAAATGACTCATAATATCATACCAGTTTGAACTGAATCTGCGTTGCTGTTATAAAAATCACTAGATATCTGTATCAGTCTCATGTGGTAGAAAACCAACATAAGAGTGGTTTAAAGAAGTTAAAAGTGTTTTTCTTTCTCACAATAGAGGTCTACAGTTAGGCAATCCAGAGCCAACATAGCAGTTCCACAGTCATTGTCATCAGCTCTCAGCTACACAATCCCTAGGATGTGGTTCTTGTTCTAATCATTTAAAATGGAAGCTGGTGCGCTCCAGCCATTACTTCCATGTTCCATTATATTCCAGCAACAGAATGGAAGATGAGGATGAAGAACATAGCCCTCTGTTTAAGATGACCCCTGGGAAGTACTACACAGCACTGGCTTATTTGTTAGAACTTAGCCATGTGACCACATATCTTAAGGCATTTCTCAGTAGCAAAAGATAATCAGATACTTTCAATCTGGGTTCTATCACTAAAGAAAAATTAGTGAATCCATATGGGGAGTAGTCAGTAGTCTCTATCACAATAGGTAATTAGAGACCAACTCAATTGCATCTCTTCAAGTTAGTTTATTATAGTATAAAGAGGTTGGCTCAGGAGATCTCTCATATCCCTTTCAATTCTTTCCTATTTGTCTATTATTATGAAATAATATTAGAACTTCAAATGATAAAAATCAAGTGTGATGTGTTTAGCCTATGTGACTTTATAGTTATTTTAGTTCCCAACACCTGTATTTCAAAGTGTCCCACCACCCAAAGAGTAAGAAAAACATTCAGAAGTGTAGAGTAAGCCAACATTTTAGAATAAGAAAATATAATAAGAGATGCTTTAAAGACAAGTTTTCAATGTTAAAGATTTGTCTAAGCCTCTGTCAGAAACGATGGGTATTACCTCCATCAATCCCTCCAAGACCTCTAAATGAAAACAATATATTATTTGATATAGACCAGTTATATTTCCTTAATCCCTTAATAAATATGAATAAGAATGCCTTTAAATATTTATCATTTTAATTGACCTGTGACATACTAAAAGAATCTGTTTGTGAAAAAAAACATGCAGCTTTAGAACTAGCCCCTAAATACCCTACAACTCCATCCTCCCACCACAGCTACCACTATTCTGAAAATATAGATGCCCAAAATTAAAATTCTGGAAGCACTAGTGGTCCAACTTGAGAAGTAGGAAATTCATGAACACTGCCCCCCAAATCAAGTTATTTCATAACAAAAAGAATGTTTTTAGCTATCATGAATTAAAGGCTCTGAATATACTTTAATCACATTCATATTTCACAACTTACAAGCTGCTGCCTATCCAGCATTGAAAGGGCTCTTCCTCTCTCCAAATATAAACAGATAAAACATCAACTTGAGATGTTGCTCCATGAAGCTGCAGAAAGTTATCAGCCAAAGGGAGATAACAGTACAAGGGTTGAACTTATATTTCATACCTACTGCTGCCAATTTTCTGCAAATAAATGAAGCCATATGAGACTCTTATTTTTGCCATGTTTGATCTAGTTACCTGTTATCTTCATTCCAAAGTTTCATTTCAACATTCTGTCCCCCAACAGAAAACGTCGAGCTGCTTTCATAATTAATGCACCTCAACCTTTGTCCTCTGCTTGAAAATCCAGAATTGTTTTATTTTTCATCATTCAGCTTTGACTGGTTTAAATAAATATAAAAGTGCTATTCATTGATAATAATCTTCTGATGTCAGAATAGACAACGCTCAGATTGAAAGAGATACATTTCCTTTGTATAGTCAACCACTTACCAATTTACAATAATAATTAATTGAGCTTTATGTCATCTCCCGAAGAACTGCAAAACCAATAATATTAGATTGCTCCCAAAGGAGAAAGGAGAAGGGAGTTCATAAAGCAACCCATTCCACATCTCAGAAATGATTTGTGCCTGAAATGGGGTAAAGCATCCCAAAGGTCTGGTGTTCTCCTTTGAGCTTTGACAACAGCTTCTCCATCAGAAAAAAAGTGGGAACAGTTTGAGTCTAGTGAGAATGTAATGAAAAATAAATAGAAAGCTTTTACTTGCTTAATAATTTTCAAATAATAATGGAACCAATTGTCCCTACTATGCCTAGGAATATGCCATCAATGCATTCTCCTGGCACGTGAGGAACAAATAGCTCACTCTACCCTCATTGTGAATGTGTTTTCTTCTACTCAGAGAAAAGATCACTCACTATAACTGTTGCTATCCCCAAAATTCTAAACCTCTTTCCAGGCTGTAGGTTTGCTCCCCACATACTGGATTTCCCATAGAAATTCACTCACAAGATCCCTATATCTATTGGATCAAATCCAAACTTTGCATTCATTCATGCATTTTATTGTACTTTGGGACTTATGTTCTAAGCATCTGGATAACAGATCATATCAAATATACTTTAAATGTTTTGCTGAGTCCTGAAAACAGAGAAAGTCCCCAAGGCACAAGAGCAAAGAGAATACAAGGGAGCTAAAATCTGATTTCAGAAACTAAGGCTAGCTTGGAGCAACTGCTGATGCTGGAAACTAGAGCTTTAGGGATTAACTGCTTGAAGAAAACAGGAAACTAGGCATGGGTCTGTCAAACCATATACATATGTTGGGGGTAGGGGATGGGTGCTGAATCTGAGATCCACACATAGAGTCAAGACCCAGAAAGAGTCCACATCATCAGGGAATGGTAGGCTAGAATAAAAAAATCTACCTGCCTGAGTAATGGGAACCCATGAGGAAACCTGTTCATCTAGGCTAACACTTTATGTAGTAATTAACAACAATAATAGCCTCCTCTGAAGACTTGTAAACATAGACCTCGTCTCCCCTGGGTATGGAGTCCAAAATTCCATTACCTGCACAGTAGGGAGAAATATGAGTCAAAATTAAAGTGGTCCTGAGAAGGTCAGATAGAAAAGTCAGGTCAACCACAAGGAATTACAGTTTGATTAACTGCAGACTTCACAAGAGCAACTATGGAAACCAGAAGCCAGAAGAATCATATTTCTAAGTGCTGAGAGAGAAAAAAAAGAAAGAAAAACCCTAGTATTTTAGACCAGTCAGCAAAAACTATTTTTCAAGAACAAAGGTAAAATAATATTTTCTTATAAAATGAAGGAAGCATTTAAATACAAACTTCAAGAAGAAGGAAAATCATCTCAGAAGGAAAGTATAAGATGCAAGAAGCAATAATGGCAAAGAAATTCATAAACATGCAGTTAACTTCCTACCCTTTAGAGGGAAAAACCAGATAAGAAAAAGAATCCAAACATAAGCAATAAAGGAAACAAAATGAATACAGGAAAAGCGGAGCAAAAGAAAGCATAAATTTATATGCCGGAATATTTCAGAAATCACAATAAAAGTAAATACAGTTCCAGTTAAAAGATGGAGATTTTCAGATTGGATTAATAAAATCCAATCATATAATGTTTTAAAAAGATACACCTTAAACATAAGGACTCAGAAGAGCTGAAAGTAAATGCTTAGGAAAAGATAAACCAAATACCAAACAAAAGAACATTAAAGAATAGCTGTATTAATTTTAGATAAATTGCCTGATAGATTAACATGAGATAAACTATAAGGACAAAAGCCTCATTAAATAATATTAATATATAATGGCAAAAGATTTGATTAACCAGCAAGATTTAACAATTCTAAGTATATATGCACCTAGTAAAATAGGTTTGAGCTATTAAAAATTATAACTATAAATAAATATAAAATGCTTAAGAAATTACAATTGAAAATCTACCATCATATTGTGGGAGGTTTAACATATTTCTGTAATTGATAGGTCAAGAGTCAAAAATTAGAAAGCAAACAAAAGATCTAAGCAGTATAGTTGGCATTTTGATTTAATTGGCATAATCAGTCATTCTAGAAGGCACATTCTTCACAAGAACACATAGAATTTTTATAAGAATTAATCAGGTACTAGACCATACAGCAAGAAATTTGAAAGGGTCAATATTATACAGATTATATATAATATTGTATTATAAAACAAAAATATTTTAGTAGTATTATTTTTTAAAACAAAATTTTGAGCCTTTATTATTTTCCAAGGTTCCTCTGGGAATAAAAAGATGAATATGACATGGTCTCCCATAAAGGAGAGGGAGGAATCACTAATGATTCTAATAGATTAATGGATGGATGGCAGCCATTAACCAAGATTTCTTCACTCATTTAACAGGTATTTTTTCAGTTATACATGTTCTTGGTGCATAATATTCAGGATCTTTCTAATCTGAACTCACTGTCATTTTAGAATTATCTTTCCCAACCCAAACCCTCAGAATAAAAACTAGTCCTCTGTATTAGTTAGCCAAAGGTGTACTGATGCAAAATACCAAAAATCTGTTGGCTTTTATAAAGGGTATTTATTTGTAGTAGAAGCTTACAGTTACCAGGCCATAAAGGATAAGTTACTTCCCTCACCAAAGTCTGTTGCCATGTGTTGGAGCAAGATGGCTGCCAACATCTGCAAGGGTTCAGGCTTCCTCTTCCTTTTAAGGTTCCGTGATTCCAGCTTCTTCCAATATCATCTGTAGGCTGGGATAAGTCTCATCTCTCTCTGGGCCCAGCTGCTCTGCTCTCTCCACAAGGCCAGGTGTAAATGCTCAGGTGAATGGCTAGTCTCTCTTCCAGGGCCTCTGCCTTGTCTAATGGAGCCTTCTCTCTTTCCTCACGTATCTGCTTCTCTGCACATTTACTTCCCAGGGCTCCAGCATTAATATTTTAACCTTCTCTTCTGCCATCTTGTTTTCTCTGTGAGTCCCCGCCCACCAAGGGGGCAGGGACTCAACGTCCTACTGATGTGGCCCAATCAAAGCCTTAATCATTATTTAATCAAGTAAAAGTAAAACCTCTGAATCCATCCAATCCAATCTAATATGCTCAGAGGAACAGACAAGTTCACAAGCATAAGCCAATATCTATTTTTGGAATTTATAAACAATATGAAACTGCTCCATCCTTTCTCATACTGTGCAAAAAAAGTTGGTTCTAAATGAAAGCATCAATGCCCATCCCAGCTCACCAAAGAGAAGTGGAATAGCATTCCACTGGTGCATGAAAACAAGTCAGGGTCCTTAATTTTCATACAAATATTTGACATTAAGAACATTTGGATCTTGCTTCGACCACCAGCACAAAATGTCTACATCAGTCAGAAAGTTCTCTTGTGCTATCACTGAACATCTATCAAATGTACAAATCACTCCTATCTTCCTGGACTCACAGCTAGACTACATTTCACAGCCTTTTTTAATGTTATGGCCATGTGACCAAGTCCTAAAAAATGAAATCTGTGAAGTGATGAAAGCCAAATCTCAGTGTGGCCCATAAACTCTGCTGCAAATTCTCTTTCTCCACTCACTGGCTGAATGAAGAGGACTTCAAGGATCATAAAGAGTAGACCCACAAAGTGAGTTTTATTTCTTCCTAAAATAACTACCAAAGACATTGTCAGCTACACTGCTTGGTAGTGTCTTTTTCATGCCATCTTGGAACGTAGGACCAGGCAAATCACGGTTCACCTAAAGAATTAGTATACTTCCATTTATTAAAATCCCATGCTGCCTATTCCTTCCTTCACTGCCAAGAAATTCAGAGTGAAATATAAGGTGGATTTCTCACTAAGTTATTTATTTATTCAACATTATTTTTAAACTATTCTAATAGATATTTTTTAATTTGCCTCAATTCCTTTTGGAATTGGAGAAGATAAATTATTATGAGTGAAATAAACTCTATACAAGTCATACCTCAGCTTATATAGTTTCCCACACCTGAAATGCCATTTTTCCTTTCTTTATTGAACCCTACTTAACTTTCCAGATCCAATTCAAATACCACCTCTTTTATGAGGCTACTCCCCATGACTTCAGCTCACTTTGATATCTTTCCTTTCTGATCTCTTATTGCACTTTTTGTTTGTAGAATGTGTTACTGTATTTACTGTGTTTCCCAATAGCCCATTTTAATATCAAAATGGTCACAATCCCTCCCTACATAGCAGTATTAGTACTTTCAGCAATAAATAAATAAAAATTCATGGAGGCACAGAGATATACCTCACAACCCCTGAGCATCCACAGCCATAAGGGAGGAACTACATGTTCATACCACACAATTTAACCAGCTGCTTGACTGTTTTTCTTCTCTTTCACTCTAATTCTCAGATTGAGAAGAAAAACTCATACAGATCTAGTGACAACTGCTATGCCATTTTGATGTTTTCCTAATACCCTAGTAAAATGTGGGTACAAAGTAGATTCTCAAATAGTTGGCAGTGATCCCCAGAAGAGCTGCTCGATAGTGAGTAAAACACCACCTGAGGATTTTAACCTCCTGCCCAGGAAATGCTTTGCTTCAAATGCTAATACTGTCTAAAGAAGAGCCGCCTAAGGCAGAGAAAAAGTCTCCAAATGGCAAGCACAGCCTTGGTATCAATTTAATGGGTAGGGATTTTGGTTTCCAAGAGAATAAGAGAAGAAGGAAGAAGGATAGGGAGAGAGAAAGGATAAGGGAAAAATAAAAAGATACAACTTTGGAAGGGAAGGTTATGGGAGTGTGTGCTTAGAAACCTCTAGTCTTGAAGTTACCATAGCATCTTCTGCCCAGCCCACATCTACCTCAACTTCCCTACCTGCTTAAACCCACTGCCAAAGATATCAATCCTGGTGGGGGCAATTTCCCCAAGACAACGGGTTTGCCTTTGTAGCTTCCTCTATCCCTCTCCAGCCATCTTCTCTCCTTACTTTCATTGCCATCACCTACAGCCAATGTTGCTAACAAAACCCTTCTTGTATTTCTCCTGTTAAGACTTGGCCAGTCAGTTAAAGTCCTAACCCAAACTCAGACCCAGCTGGTTACCAAGGGATATACCTGCTCACCTAATAAGTATGGAGAAGCCTGAGAGTTGAAAATTAACAGGAATTAAGTCAGCTGCAACTCTGAAAGTACTAACAGGTAAAGAGAACCTCACTTGCTCAGCCTGACTTGGTACGAGATTCTGTGCTAGCTGTGGTCACCAGCAGTGCCTAACTAGCCATAGGTCAGAGCCCTATGCACCTGGCACAATCTAAATCCAAACATCTTGTCTCCTCCCAAGCAAGTATTTATTTGCAATATTTCCACCTACTCTTTCTTTCCCATTTAACATATAAAGGCAAGAGTTGGGAGTATGGCGGAGATTCTGCTCCACCTCTGTTTTTGCCCAAGTCAGAACACGTACAGGATGATGACTGACCTAAGATGCCTTCTGTTACACATGTGTAGAGATACAGAAAACTGTCTCTTCTTAACCAGATCTATTAATCCATCAAAAGAATTGAATACAGCTCTAAGCATAATGCTTGGTACCAGACATAGGTCGATGAATAAGGTATAGCTTATACCCTCAAAAAATTCACCTACAACCATCAAGAGAAATTCCACAATACAAGATAAAAATTGGCATGTGGCATGAAAGGGTGGAGGGGACATGAAAAAATACTCCAGGTGTTCAGAGGAGGGATCTGTGTTGGAGGGCCCAGGGACCATTCATGGATGTAGTGCCATTTCAGATGATACTAAACATGTAAGTCAGGGTATTGTTCACAATTATTCAATCGCTCACACTACAGGAGAATTATATATCCCTGCCCTGTTGAACTCAGAAATGTCTGTGTAACTTGCTTTTGCCACCAAATGGGAGTGGAAGTAATATGTGCAGTTTGCCTTTGCTCTTTCTCCTGTACTATAGCATACGGAAGAGGTCAGATGGAGGCTGCTCTATCAGCCTGAGTACCAGAGTGATGACGACTGAGGCCTCTCCTTTCCCCCTCCAGCCGCTTATTTAAGCCCCTACACCAAAGCCATCAGCCCAGGAAAAGAGAATTTCCCGAGGCCACAGATAGCAATTATCCTTCTCATTTTCATTAACCTCACTATCAGCCAATGTTGGTTAAAAACAAACAAATCCAACATTACCCTCCTATCAGGACAGGACTTACCAGGTTCAGACCTCATGTAGACCCCAGATCCAGCCTGCTGCCAAGGGAACTTCCTGCTCACTGAACAAAACGATTGAGGCCAAGCTGGCTCATGGCATGGAGTAGAGAAACAAACCTTTGTCAGTCGCTGAAATTTGAAGGCCGTTGATGACCGCAGCATGATCTACCCTGACCTGGCTGAGACCGCGAGACTCGAATATTTGCCAAGGGAGATATTGCAGATCAATGGAGAGAATTCTGTACCTCTGGAGACATTTATGAAGAATAGTAGTAGTTCAAAACTGCTAATGCTTAAGGTATATAAAATGAAAGAAGTGAAGCCTGCTGTGTTTGAACCTACAATTTAAGAAATGTGCATATACCCTATAGGCAAATATTCTATACCTAGTCATACCTATTCCTAAATCAACTAATTTTTTCTTCTCAAATTTTAGTTGATTTCTCCACCTGCCTTTATTGCTTTTATTTAATCTCGCTTGGAAAATTGACTCAATTTTATTCCCTCATCTTCAGGTGACATTTAAAGATTGGATTAAATTCAGCAAATGCTGATTTATGTATCTCAGATAAACCATGACATTTCTCAAATGAGACTATAAAAATATGCATACATGATAGATTCTACTGATGTTCAGGAATCTGATAATGATTTCTGTACTAAAGAAATACACAAAATGTGCCTTTTAAATTGTCATTATATACCCATGTCTTCTTGCTCTCAGGAATAAAATGAATATAAGAAAAATGCTGCTCTTCAAAATTTGGAAACTATTCTCTGATTAGGTAATGGAGAAAAATAAGCAGTCTCTCATAGCTATTTTCTCACCTTATTATGGAAATACATAAAAATTACAATTATTTTACAATGATTTTATTGGAACTGAATGGCCACATGTCTTAATTTTCTATCTGCTAATACAAATAACATAAATGGGTTGGATTAAACAATGGAAATTTATTGGCTCATGATTTTGAGGCTACAAGTCCAACATTGAGGCATCAGCTCAATGGGAGTGGAAGAATGTTCCACTCAATGTTCAAGGATGCTTTCTCCCTGAAGACTGTGGAGTTCTGGTGCTGGCTGCCAGTGATCCTTGGTCCTTGGCTTTTCTGCCACACAGCAATGCACACAGCAGTGTCTCCTTCTTTCTCTTCTGGGTTCCTCTGACTTCTGGCTTCTTCCCCTGGCTTTCTCTGCTTATAAAGAACTCCAGTAATCTGGATTAAAGCCCAATCTGATGCAGTTGGGCCATATTTTAACTACAGTAGCATTGTCAAGAGATCCTATTTATCATGGGTCCACACTTACCAGCATGTGGACCAAGAATATATCCAAACTAAGGTACACAATTCAGTCCACCACACCACATATAGCCTAAGGCTATCATTTACCTTTAATTTATAATAAATCAAAAGTATCCTTCATTCATATAATCTGTTTCTAGTCACTAAGGGCTTTCATGTGCATAATCCCATTTAATTTTATTGACAACTCAGGCTAGCATAATTATTATACTCATTTTACCAATAAGGATACTGAGTCTCAGAGAACTTGTGAATTTCCCATGAATCATTTTTATAATTCTTTGTCACAGAATTACAGATAGTAGAGCTAGTACTTCAACCCAAGAATGCCAACTCCTAGTATCCTAGCTTCAAACCTTTAATGCTCCCCTCGAACCACCCCCCACCATGGCTGGAGCCACAGGTATTTGATAAATGCTCTCTCCTCTCCAGCAATCCTTTCTGCTGGTCCAT
Source organism: Cabassous unicinctus (assembly GCA_029593785.1). Lineage (NCBI taxonomy): Eukaryota > Metazoa > Chordata > Mammalia > Cingulata > Chlamyphoridae > Cabassous > Cabassous unicinctus. The sequence goes on from JAQZBX010005970.1 coordinate 23,790, forward strand.
CAGCCTGTATGTAACTCCTCTTGGTTTCACTAATACCAGTTTCAGGGTCTTAATTAATAACCAGCCGGTGCTTTCATATCTTAAAGGTTTTCCTTGGCTCCTGGGCCCTCTTATTTCATCCCTCTTAGGCAAGGTTTAACCTTGTCCCCTTCTCACTCCTGGCCTGGGCTTCTCAGTTATTCTAGAGCTCCAAATGCTACATTTTCCCAAGAATTCAGCCTCTGTAGTGATTTGAAGCCATATGTACCCCCATAAAATCATGTTCTTAAATGTTACTCATTCCTGTGGGTGTGAGCCCACTGTAAGTAAGATCTTTTTATGAGGTTACTTCAGTTAAGGTGTAGCCCAGCCCAATCAGGTTGGGACTTAATGCTATAATTGGAGTCCTTTTTAAGCAGAGTGAAAGTCTGACAGAAAGTCACAGGAAGTAAGAAGCTGAGCCTCACCGGACCCGGAAGAGAACAGAGAGGTCAGGAGAGACCACCATGTGCATTGCCATGTGACAAACTAAGTACCAGGAATCACTAGTAGCTAGCCCCAGAATGCCACAGTCTTTGGGAAGACAGCATTGCCTTGATGATGCCTGGATTTAGACTTTCTTTTAGCTTGAAACTGTGAGCTCTTCCCATCATTTAACCCAATCCACTTCATGGTATGTGCTTCAGCAGCCTAGGAAACTAAAGCCATATCCTTCCACATTTGCATTTTATACATTTCTTGCATGTATTTACGTGCACAGTGGGCCCTTAGCAAGACTAAACCTCTATCTCATGGTGTTTTTTGTTGTTTTTGTTGTTTTTATCTTTCAGTATGGTTTCACATGAAAAGAGTTCACATTTTAAATCCCACATAAATGAAGTGGGATAAATTCATTCCATATAAATGAGCTGGGTTGTGTTTTGGTTTTTTTTCTTGTTTCTAGAACACACACACACATAATTGATCACAATGACTCCCCATAGCCCACACACACATTTCATCCTCTGTATCTTACAGACAAGTCCTCAGCTCAGCAGTAAGTATCAACAGAAGTCAACAACTGTAAACATCCCCCAGAGCCAAAAATACATATCTCAGTTCAGGAATGATTTGCATGCAGGTACTTCAATATGTGTGATCTAACAAATGCAATTCTTCTTGACCAGATACATCTTGTGCAACACAGAGGTTGAACAATTTACTAGTATTTATGTGGTAAATTAGGAAAAGAACAACGTAATGTAGCAATTTATTTTATGCAAAACAAGGAACAGTAGTCACTATTCCCTGCCCTAATCTAGGGATTTGAAAAGATAAAAAGATTTTAAAATGGAACTGTATTAATCAGTATTCTCCAGAGAAACAGAACCAACAGGATATATATGTGAGATTAATTATAAGAGTTGGTTTATGTGATCACAGGGATTGTCAAGTTCAAATTTCAGAGGGCAGGCCACAAGTTGGGAACCCCAAAGAAGGTTTTGATGAATTCCCCAAAAGAAGCTGGACAACTGAAGGAGAGACAGAAATTCTTCTTTCTGACTGCTTAAATCATCAGTTTCCCCCTAAGGTCTTCAACAGACTGTATGAGACTTCTTCTCATTGCTGAAGACAATCTTTTGTTAATTGTAGATGTAATTAGCCATAGATGCAATCAATTAACTAATGATTTAAATCCATGAAGTACCCTTACAGTAACAATCAGGCCAGTGCTTGCTTCACCAAACAAGTAGACATCATTACCTAGCCAAGGTGACACATGAAATTAGCCAGAGGCACAGTGTTTTTAAAGTCTGGTGGGAAAAAATTAGACTGAGATGATCTGACAAAAATGAACCTAAAGCCTTCACAGCTTGTGAAAATTTACAAGGACCAATGCCTTTTATTATGTTATGTCATTATGGTTTATTATGTAGAGAATTTTTTTGTTTCAAACACTTAGAACTCTGTGGCCCTTTGATATTATTTATGAATTCCAAAAATAGATATTGGATTATGTTTGCAAACTGGTCTGTCCCTCGTGGCATATTAGATTATATTGATTCAAGGTTTCACTTTTACTTGATTAAATATTGAGACTTTTATTGGGCCATGTCTGTAGGATGTTGAGTTCTCGCCTCCTTGATGGGCAGGGACTCACAGAGAAACCGCACCGCAGAGAAGGGAGTTTGGAGTTTTGGAGTTTTGAACTGGAGCCCAGGAAGTAAACACACAGGAGAAGAACCCAAAGGAATAAAGACAACTCCACAGACAAGACAGAGGCCCCCAGGAAGAAAGACAAGTCATTTGCCTGATAGTCTACAGCTGACCTTGTGGAGAGAAGCAAGCCTGAGCCCAAAGAGAATCGAGCCCTGGGGAGAGAGACAAAGCCTAGAGAGCCTGATGGCCTACAGCTGATATTGGAAGAAGCTGGGACCACGGAGTCTTAAGAGGAAGGCTGAATGTGGGCAGCTAACTATCTTGCTCCAACAGATTGTCAAAGCCTGTTGCCACAGATTGTGGCAACAGACTGGTGAGGGAAGTAGCTTATGCTTTATGGCCTGGTAACTGTAAGCTTCTACCCCAAATAAATACCCTTTATAAAAGCCAACAGATTTCTGGTATTTTGCATCAGCACCCCTTTGGCTGACTAATACAAACTCAAAGACAGCAAAGGTTATACCTTACATATCTCTTGTAACCTCCATAGTGTCTAGCACAATGCTAGGTGTTCCAGTCAACATGGTACTTGAAAAAAATCACTGGACTAGAGGTCAGTCAACACATGTCCTGATCCTAGCACTGCCTCTGGCATTGGATACAGCCCTTCAACTTTTCCATACTTCTATCTCTTCATGTCATGAGACAAATTAGCCCTAATGTGCTGGCCTCTCCTGACTTCTTTCAACTCATACTTGTCTTGTTCATAGTAAAAGTCTCATTCAAATAATGTTATGACCCTTGTCTTAAAACTCTAGTGTTTATAATGTTCTTTTGTGCAACTTTGCTACTAAGATTCTTGGTAGATCAAAGATACCATTTCAAAAACAAAAGAATTGAAAACACTGCAGAAAATGAAAATAATTTTTTTCAGAGCCATAGGATTAAGCCAAGCTTGGGGAATTGCTTATTGCAGCAAGTAACAAGAACAAATAAAGGTGAAACAAATTGCAAAGAAAAATAGAAATGTTATTACTATAGGCCACAGATTTTCTTTATCAAATCCTGGCAAGCCTCCTGACCCTGATTCTCCAGGGCCTCAGAAATGTTTACTGTGATGAATAAGGCAGCCCTACCTGACAACTGAAGATCTGGGTTGGTTTTGTGAGCTTTCACTAGTCATCATTCACCACTTATGAACAGAGATGCTGGAAGTAGAGTATTTGGCTTTCTTGCCAGTTTATATTCTAATTCTTTTCTCCAGAAAAAAAAATTCTCTGACATAATCAAGTGATTTGCATAGCTGTACTTTCCTTATGGAGTTCCCATGAAGTTATTAATTCCAAATCTCCATTGTCTTTATAGCAGCTACCCAAAGTCAAACAGTTTAGAAGCCAGAAAGTTGGGTTTTTTAATTTACCCAGATACAAGTTCCCTCCAGCCCCTAAAAAATCTGTTCTTCCTCTAACATTCCCCTTTCTTTCCATCTCACTGCCAATGTCTCAGTTACTAAAGCTTGAAAACTTAGCATTATTTCCTGAAATTTCCCTTTTCTATCCCTCAAATCTAATCCCATCCTCTTAATGACCCTCAAAATGTTTTTCAAATTCACTCAGTCTTTTCTCTACTTCCACTATTACTTCTCTACAAATTCCATAATACAGCTTGTTTAGACCATTAAAACAGACTCCTATTTATGTCCTTGCTTGTCTCTCTATTCTCCAATCCATCTTAAACACAATTATCTTCAGAGTAATCTTACCAAAGTATATGTTACAGGTCTGCTAAAAAGTTAAGACTCCTTTTTAACTACAGAATAAAGTCCAAATCCCTTCAAGCTTAGCATTAAAGGACCTTGACTTATATTTCTAAATTATGTTGCCCATAAAATTCTAGTTTTGGAAAATATTAACTTATTGAAAAACAAAATTTTATGAGTAAACATTCAGGAAATGCTGGTTTGAACAATGTACAACATGCATCTTTATTGTTGGCTCTCTAAAATCTAGCTGTATTCTTATGTGCATTCTGAAGTATCAAGACTTTCTAGCTTTGTGTCTCCAAATACTAAGGAAGAAAAAAGTTGCTAATGATAAACTGACCACAATTGAACATGCTGGACAAGAAGGATGGCAGAATTAATCTTAGGAAGAGAACTGATACTATATCCAGGTAACCACCCTAAGAAAACTGTTTGATTATAATTGGTGAAGCCACCACCTCTAGGCATAGTTTAGATGTGAGAGGTTTAGATAATGAGGCGAATTGTTCTACACAATAAATTAATTAGAAAATCGGAGTTGTCTTTTTCTGTCCAAGAAAGAGACTTGAGCATCTTTAAGATGAAAGGGATGGTCAAGTGAGAAAAAACAAGACGGTAGGCCAAGGCCCATAAAGAGACATGGCCAATGTTATTGTAGGTATCCCTGACCCCAAACCTTCAGGGAATAGAGAGGGCCAGTTAGCCAAGAGTTCCAGACAGTGATGAATAGCCAAATATTCTAGACCAAAGGCTGAGCAAGAAGTGATGACTAGAAGTCAAGAAGCAAAGGAGATTAAGCATGAACTCAGAAGAAAATATGAGACCCAATTTCTTTCTCCACATATATTAGAAAAAACGTGATGCCCAGTGTTCAGTGACTTAGAAAATGTTTTACCTCCTTCAATTAGGTAGTCAGTGTGTTTTACCCTAAAGAGTCACTAATAAAAATTTATGGAGGACTCTAATCTCCTTCATTCATTAATCATCGCTAGCTTGATAAAACTGTGTTGTGGTCCTAACAGAGTCTATTCCTAATGGACTCTAATTAACTGATATTTCTAAGGCGTTGGAAACTCCAAAAGGATCTTTTTCCCTGTTATAGAGATGAGTAAACCTGTCAGACTGCCTAAAAAAGTTACAATATCGATGATTTATAGACTTGCAGTAAAGAAGTTAGTAATAGGGACATCTATACTTTTATTTTGATACATGTGTTAATTCAATAATTTTCCATAAATGTTAATAGTAATTTCTTAAAGTTGATAGCTTCACAAAATATAACAGTATTTGACATGTTTGCCTAACTCCTCATAGTGTTCATGTAAACTGTTAGTTTACAAGGAAACGCACTCTTTATCCTCCAAGTGCACTGTGCAGGACAGATTGTAAACTATAATGTAAAACATAATCCACAGTTACTGGCAATGCTTCAATATGTGTTCATCAATTGTAACACATGTACCACACTAATGATGGGTGTTGTTAATGTGGGAAACTGTGGGAGGGGGAGGGAGTGGGGCATATGGGAATCCCCTATATTTTTTTGTATAACATTTATGTAATCTAAAGTTTCTTTTGAAAAAATAAAAATAAAAAGGTCTTAGAACAAGCTGAGCAATAAGTAACATTTTCAAGGATTAGGATCCTAATTCCTATGTCACTTTGAAGGTTTCAAGTACTTTCATGTACACTCATGGTACTCTCACCAATCCTGGCATAGAGAAAGGCCATGTGACATAGCAGGAAGGTACCAGCCTTGGAATCAGAGAAACCTGGGCTTGAAGCCTCCTCTCCCTCTGATACTATTCTGCTATGTAATCTTGAGAAAATTTAGCCATATAGCAGTTTTAGAACCTTCTCATCTCCAAAAATGAGGACGACAACTACAATACCAGGTTTTATTTAAGTCAAATAAGGGATGTGAAGATTTCCAGCACAGTGCCTGGCTTATAGTCAAGAAAGCATAATTTCAGTCCACCCTGGGAGCTGAGTTCTCATTCTCTATCATAAACCAACCTCATTTTCTCTGTGTCTAGAATTTTAAAACATGAATTGACTCAATGAAAATGTGCCCAGAAAACACTCATTGATGATAAAGGCGCCCATTCACATTGCTCATGTTCTTGTGAGAGAAATGATGTTGAGATCTTAAAGTTTTATTACTCATGGGAAAGAAAGAGTCTATTTCACATTGACTTTTCCCTGTACTGTGCCTTGACATCTCTAAACATCACTACTTAAAATTGAGATCGAAATTCAGTTTTATTCAGAAAGGCTGCAAGGTTTGACTCTTTACGTGTCCAAGGGCACTTTTAACAGACCCACACCCCAACTTCAAGCTGTAGAATGAGCATTCTTTGGACAGTACATTTAAAATTCTTTGAGGACTAAGTGCAAGGCAGTAACCTGGATTGGGTCTTAGAACAGAAAAGCCACATCAGTGGAAAAATTGTAAAATACAAGTAAAGTTTCTAATTCAGTTAATAATGTACTAATGTTAATTTTTTTACTGTTGACAAATGTACCATGGTTATGTAATATGATAAAGTAGGGGAAACAGGATGACAGGTATACAGGAACATTATGTACTAACTTTGTAACTTTTCTGTATGTCTAGAACTATTTCAAATTAAAAGTTTCATTTTTTAAAAAATTAAGGGGAGCCAAGTTTCTCACTGTTGGAGAAGGGAATTACAAATATGGAAAGGGGGAGACTAGAATTTACTATGTAGCATTGGATTGGAATTGGAGGGAGGATGATTTGTTCAGGGAACATATGATTTATTCACTTTAAATGAAAGAATCAGAGTGGCAGGAGATGAGACCGGAAAAGTAGATCAGACACAGATCATGAAAAAGACCTTGTAAGTCATGGTAAGGAGCTGGAACTTTGTTCTGAGGCAACTGCTCAAAGGCATGGTACTTTTCTGTGTCTTTTGTCTCTACCAGCATCTAGCCCAGTGCTGGGCCCCACCTGCAAGCTTGAGATCAGTTTAGTAGGAACACCACACTAAGCAACAGAATCCTTGGTAAACAGAGGGGTGGGGGGGCCCCAAGGACTCTGCTTGGTCAGAAGCCAGAATAATGGGGAAGTGGCAATGATGTCTGTCACCAAAGTAGTAGAGTAAGATGGAAATTATCAATTGAGTCCATCTGGTAAGGAATTTATCTGTAATCAGAACATGTGTGCCAGTGAGCCCCAAGGCAACCCACGGGTAAGAGGAAAGGAACAGTTTCCTAAGGAGCTGTGCAGGGCTGGGAGACACCCAAGAAATCCTCACCAATGACTAAGGGTAGAAAACTTGTAGGAAAAACTAAAACCCTGGACTGGTGCTTGTAGAAAGCAGAATACTTTAGACAGAAAGAGAAACCTTCATTCTCAGTGTATTTTTCTTTTTTTTTCTTTTAAAGATTTTATTTACTTGATCCATTTTAAACCCCCCCTTCCCCATTTGCTGTTTTGTGTCCATTCGCTGGGCAATTCTCTGTGTCTGTTTCATCTCTTCTCATCCTCCTCCTCCAGTCTTCACCAGGATTCGATCCTGGAAACCTCCGATGTAGGAGAGAGGTGTTCTGCCATCTGCGCCACCTCGGCTCCTGGTTTTCAGAGCTTTCGGAGCATCTCGTCTTGTCTCTCTCCTTTTACGTCATCATCTTGCTGCATGGCTCCCAGGGCCTGGCGGCTCACCGGCACACAGAGCCTGGCAGCCCATGTGCCTTCTATATATATTTTTATTTTACCGGGAGGTCCCGGGGATCGAACCCAGGTCCCTCCATATGGCAGACGGACGCCCAACCAGTTGAGCCGCATCCGCCCCCAGTGTATTTTTCAACACATCATAGAGACCCTCATCCTAATACAAACTTACCACCAAGTTACTATGTGACCCCAAAGACACTTTACCTCTCTGGACCTCAGGTTTCTTATCTGTCAACAGGGTGTTTAACTAGTTCATCCCTGTGATGTTCTTAAGGCTAATCCATTCCTGTGGGTGTAAACCTATTGTGGGCAGGACCTTGTGATTAGGTTACTTCAGTAAGATGTGACCCATGGTGGGTCTTAATCTTCTCACTGGAATCCTTTTTAAGCAAAAAAAAAAAATTGAGATGAAGACAGAGAAAGTCACAGAAGCCAAAAGCTGAAAGCAAAACAACCCTGAAGAAAAGGAAGAGACCAGCAGATGCCACCATGTGCCTTGCCTTGTGACAGAGAAGTCCAGGATTGCTGGGAGCCAGTCTTTGGGGGAGAAAGCATCACCTCAGAACTGTAAGCTTATAAGTTAATATATCCCCATTGTAAAAGCCAACCCATTTGTGATATATAGCTTTCAGCAGCCCACTTGACTAAAACAATCCCTAAGGTCCCTTCTAACACTGATGATTCATGACTGATTCTTGACATACATGTTTTTGAGAATATGAAAAGTTGTGTCCATAATACCTTACACTTGAAGAGTCTTCCCTAGAAATCTAGACACATTGAATACAGCAATGAACAAAACAGGCAAAGTCCCTGCCCTCATGGAATTTATACTCCAATAGGAGAAACAGAAGACAAATAAATACATATATAATGTAATACTAGGTAATGACAAACACCATGAAGAAAAATAAAACAGGGAAAGGGCTAAAATGTGATAGTATGGGAAAGAGGTAGTGGTTATTTTAGTTTCAATTATCTATGAAGAACTCTTTGAAAAGGTGACATTTTGAACAGAAATGTTAAAAAGTGAGGGAGCAAACTATGAAAAGACGTGGGGAAGGGCATTCTGGGAAGAGAATATAACATGTGCAAAGGTCCTGAGGTGGGAGTATACTTAGAATATTCAAGGCTGGTGTGGCTGGTCTGGAGAGTTGCTATAAAAAAGCTTAAAGTCACCATTCTATTTCTGTAAGGAAACACAAAGCACATTGTATACCTAGGAGTAAAGATCCCAGGACTCTGAGATGTCAGCAGAAAGCTGAATAAAAGTCCTCAAAACAAATTCATGATTTGGTGTCAGCTTGGAACATGACTGACAAAGGGGTTTCATCTTGCATGCCATCTCCAAAGGCGTGGTAGTGGCTGTCTGGAAGCTAAGGGGTAAGGTACTGTCTTAGTTTCCTGGCTGTTAAAACAATTACCATAATTCGGGTTGGCTTAAAAATGGGAATTTATTGGCTCTCCAGGCGATGCTTTCTCCCCAAAGACTATGATGTTCTGGGGTTGGCCGCCAGCTATCCTTGGTCCTTGGCTTTTGGTGCCAGGGAGTAAAAGAGTAAGTGAGGACAAACTAAGAGTTGGGAATAGAAAAGTGGACCAAAGTAGAATTTTACAATAAAACTTTAAGAGAAAAAAGAAAGCTGAAAGGACAAGTCAGACCAAGGTGACCCTCCTATTCTGTTAGGAAAATAGAAAGTGAGCTGAGGTGAGAGGCCCAGACTCAGGCATGATGTCTTCCTGGGAACTGATTAGTTAGGCAGCATAACCTTGTATTTTTGAATTCATAAGAGCAATGATTTACAATACAGGCTCTGGTGTCAAAGTGCCTAAGAGAGAAATCCTGGGTCTGCACATTGCTGGATGGGTAACTGTAGGTAAACCACTTAATGTTTGTCTGTTTCCTCAGCTGTGAAATGGGGCTAATGATCATATCTACCTGCAAGGGTTTCTGTGAGAATTAAATGAATTAATTCAGGTAAAGTACTCAGAAAAGTGCCTGGCATATGGGAAATAGAAAAAAGGCTCAATGCATTTTTGAGATTTAACAAAAAGAATTTGATAAATAACTATTTAGTTAAAATGAATAGGTTAACATAATAGTTTCGAAAGCATTTTCCATCTCAAACATCAAAAATACTTTTGTCTCTGAGGTCACAGTGATACCTGGGAGATCAAAATCAACAACTCTGCACGAAATATGAAAGTCTGAGCAATTAAACCAAAGAATAGACTATATTCTGAAAGCACCCAATTTGCATATTATTTGCAGAAATGTTAAATGAATGTATAAACATTTTATTGAAATCTCAAATTTTCTAGCAAGCAAGGAAGAGTAGGAGGAATTTAATTGCAATTAACCATTCTCACTAAAATAAGATGTGTGAAGCAATATTGCTAGTCCTTATTTAGTTTGCTATCCTAATTGTTTTAATTTAGTAAAAGCATATCGCCATGTAGATAGGGGTTTTTATAAGTTTACTCATGATGTGACCATCCCAGCTCTATTTTTTCCATAAATAGAAAAAATATTTATTCTTTCTATTTTCTATTTCTATAGAAAAAAATTCCTTCAGTTTTTCTAACTTTTCTCCTACAAAAAAGGGTTTTGAACATTTTAAAACTTTAACCCTTGTGGATGGATTAAACAGAAGTCAAATTTTCTGAATTGTAACTAATACAATGCAGCTTTTAGTCAATAAAACTGATTAATTTTATTCAATTCACTTAAATTCTATAGACAAAGGACTTTCACTGGGGAACCCAGAAACATTGTTATTCATCTAGAAACATAAAAAATAAAATCAGAATATATTCTGTAACTCCTTCCAATTTACTGTTAGCCTAACATTCCTCTAACCAATTCCAAATCCAGAGATCTTTCCACTAACAAAACAGCTCTAGGATTATAGAAATAAACCTGGACTTGAGTTTGGTGATCTGGCCTCAAAGCTTAGGTCTACTTTTATTGGCTGTATAAATTCAAGCAAGTTCTGGATCATGATCACACTATTTTCCTCAAACATGAAACACGTTAAAACCTAGTATGTATGAACATATGAACTAACATATCAATATGACTGGAGATGTTGAATAAATGAAAATGCGCTACCCTCCCCCACTCTCCACATTGTCCCCAGAGAAGCTAAACAGGCTGAAGATTTTTTTAAAAAAAAAGTAAATCTCTTGGAGTCTAGAAAGGTTCAGGAGGAAATAAAGTATAGCAGTAAAGACGATGACTGGCTCTTTCCCCTCTCCATTCTAGGCCCCTTCTAAATCACAAGATTGGAGATAGGAAGAACTTAAGGGCCTTAAGGAGGGGTTGACTTTGTCCCTTCCCTTCTCACACTCTAGTTTCTTAGAATCTTTCTTTCCTGCCCTCTGTCCCCACCCAGACTTCCTTACATCCCTTTCTTTCCTTCCCCCTCCATCTTGGGAGAGACAGTCTTGTTGCAGACCATTTATCTTTGGAGATCCAGGATTAGGATCACAGGAAGAGAAAAGGAGAGGTTGGATTGGAGCCTTCTCCAGGCTGAAAGGAGAAAGGTAGAAAAACCTCCAAGTCAGTGAGAGCTCAGCCAGATGTTTCCAATGAAAAAGGATTTAACATAGTGAAAAAAAAAGCCATTATTAAATTGTTGGAGGTGCTGGAAGAGCATAAATTAGGGGAAGGGAAGTGATACTACCCAGAAATCAGGAAACTGCATAAAGCTGCTACTGAAGCTGCCTCTAGCCCCAAAACTGGAGATGGATAGCAGATGGATAGCCCAAGGAAGCCACTGGCACCCCTGTAGGAGCCCTTGCTGGTCTGGCCCCATCAGAGACAGAGAAAGAACTCTTCCTCCCTTCTGTCCTCCAAACAGCTATCTCTTTTTGTCCAACTGGGAAGGGATCTAGAGAAATGTAGTTCTCAGACTTACAACACTATGATAGAGAAAAGAGCATAAAAGGAGCAGGCATGGTATTAAGGGCTGAAAGACAATCAATAAACAGCACAATCCTATATTTTATTACTTCATTCTAGTTTGTTGGGGTTTGGGTTTTTTTTTTTATTTTGTTTGGTTTGGTTTGGTTTTTCAGTCAGTTAAATCCATAAGGATAAATAGAGATTATGCCTTGTCCCCTACAGCTTGTATCTCAGGAGATGAAAATGATGGACAGAGTCCAGGAATGTCTGGAACCAACACCATGGTTCAGACTCAACATCACAGGGCATTGTAGTCCTCACTTATGCCTAAGAAAACTCACTATAAACGGCACAATTTTCAAGGAAAAGAATGTACACTCCTTTGTCTTACTCATCTCTGGATTCCTAATGCCTATCATAATTCTTGGAACCTAATAAATGCACAATGTTGCCTGATTAAGCCTCAGGACTATGGTCCAGAGGGGCTTGTGAATAAGACCTGATATCATCTAACACAGTGTCTGGCATATATTGAATTATTCAATCAGCCCAGTACCATGTAGCCTCTAAGTTATAACATTTACTTGACAGCCTCCTTCTACTACCCACACAGTACCAGTCATCCTCTCAAAATATTAATTATGTCATAACTTTCTGTTCATAACCATCTGGTGGCTTCCCACCTCTCTCAGAGAAAGTTTCCCAGTCCTTATAATGGCTCCCCTGTTATATCTCTAACTCAGCCTCTCCATTCCCCCAGATGCTCACACCTCTAATCATATTGACTTCTTACTGTTCTTTGAATATGCTATGGTAGGTTTTGTTCATGTGTCAGCTTGGTTAGACTACAGTCTCCAAGTTATTCAATCAAACACTAATCTAGGTGGTGTTGTGCAGGGATTTTACAGATGTAATTAAAGTTCCTCATCAGTTGACTAAGTAAGGGAGATTATTCCTGGATAACCTGGATGGGACTGACTTAATCAGTTGGAAGGAATTAAAAGCAGGTCTGTGGATTCCAAGAGAAAGGGGGGAGCAAGAAGTCATTCTACCTATGTACCACATCTTTGACCCATGCCAACTGAGTTCCATCTTGTTCATGATATTCCTTAACTGTCTGCCTGCCCTACAGATTTTGGACTTGTTTAGCCAGCCCTCACAATCATATAAGGTAATTCCATTTAATAAATCTCCTTATATATACATATGTCTTTATGTGTGTATAATATTTGTGTACCATATACAGTACTTAGGGTTCTCCAGAGAAAGAGAGTCAACAGGATATATATATCTTCACTGGTTCTGCTTCTTTGCTTGAACCCTCACTGATAAAACATACCAAGCCTCTCCTTCCTCAGGGCCTTTGCACTTGCCAATCCCTCTGCCTGAAACCCTCTTTCCTTAGACTCATGCATGGCTCACCCCCTCACCTCCTTCAAATATTTTCTCAAATGCTAATTTCTTATTGAGGCCCTCTCAAACCACTCTAAAATTGCAATCCCTTAACATTGAGCATCCTTATGCTCATTCCCAGCTCTAGTTTTCTCCATAGCATATAGTATCATGTGACACAGTCTATATTACTTATTAAATTTTATTTATCATCCTCTAGTAGAATCCAATCCTCATGAGGACAGCAATTTTGTCTTTTATAATCACTGCTAAGCCCAATAGCAGGTGCTAAGCAAATATTTACTAAAAGAATGAAGAATGAATGAGTACACATCTATATATTAGCCCTGTCAACAGATATTATCCTCTGCCTTAATTTTCAAGTTAGCTTTTCAATTTTTTTGCTGCGACCAAAGCCCAGCCCCAAACTCCAGCCTGCTTTGTTGGAACCTCAAGACTCTAACATTTGTGAATGCCCTATTCAAGGGATGTCTTCTACTCCTCACATCCCAACTATAGTTTTGGATCCTTTCACAAGTGGGGAGATTAATAACAGTGTCATCCCCACACTTCTACCACTGCTGAGCTGACTTATCAATTGACTTTTCCTTGTGACATGTCTACCCCCCAAATAATCCCTTAGTTTTCTAACCACTGGGTTATCTTGGGCCAAAGAGTTGCTCCACTAGAGGCAGATCATTTTATATCCTCCATGTTATGTTATACCAGTTATTTTTCCTTCTCCTTGACCTCTCTGAGAAGTCAACATGCCTCAGGGTGAAGTCTACTCATGACTGACTGATAATTTTCAGGATTTGAATATTGCTTTGTGTACCCTGAAATGCTTACTTTTTCCTATATGATTCAGTCTTTGAATTCATTTTTTTAAAACTTTACCTAGCATCTATTGAGGTTTTGTTCCTATTCATACTGGGGCAATAGAGTGGGAAACTACATTTACTTTATATCTTGTGTGTAAGTAATTTTCAGTGGGGCCTGAGAGCCAATCTAGTATTGGTACCTGAAGTTGTAACCTAACCTCTCCTCAAAAATCTGGAAATGATTAATTTACTTTATTGACCAATATACAAACAGAAAGCCAAACAGTCAAGGGTTAGTACCTAAAAGAAGGTAGCTCACAGCCACTAATGTTGAAAATAATATAAAATTCCTCCACATCTCTCTGGAATTCTCTTTTACTTTTGTTTAAAAATAAGTCAAATCATCAAGATTTACCAATTCAACTCACTAATGTAAATACATTTAATTAGTTCTGTGAAACAGATGGGTAATATACAGTTGTTAACTTTATTTATTCCCTCTTTCCTCCCATTCCATTTTATTTTTAATATGTGCTAATAGGAATTCATAGGAATTCTGCAGCTTTGAAATTGGGTTGAACTATCCATATTAATTCCAGTTAAATGTGGAAATGAGAAATATGGTCCTATCAATAAACATAAATTGTGGTAGAGAAATGTTTCTTAAACATATGCCAGAACACAAAAGTCACAATGAAAGAGATCTAAATATTTTACTAACTGAAAATTGAAAATTTCAAAACACACAATGAACAAAATTAAAAGAGAAGTAATAGGTTGGGAGAAAGTGTTTGCAACATAGACAATAGATAATAAATTTCTATCAGAAATATAGAATGAACCTCTACAGGCAGGCAGATATAACTCAAGTGGTTGAGTGCCTGCTTCCCATGTATGGGATCCTAGGCTTGATCTCTGGTAACTCCTAAAAAAAACAAACTAAAAAACCAACTCTCACTAGGGAGTGGATGTAGCTCAGTGGTTGAGAAGCTGCTTCCCATGTATGAGGTTCTGGGTTCAATCCCTGGTAGCTCCTTAAAAAATAGAAGAAAAAACAACCTCTACAATTTTTTTTAAAAAGTGATAACCCCATGTAAAACTGGACAATGGATAAGAACAGGAAATTCACAGCACAGTCCAAATTACCAATAAATGTGAAAATATGCTCAATGTCACTAGTATTTAGGAAAATGTAACCCCTCAGTATGCCTCCTTTCACACTGACTGTGGAGTTTGGCATGATGTGTGCTAAAAGTCAGTACAATTGAAAGGAATGGATTCGGGGATACGAGTCCAGGGTACCTCTGCCTCTCAGGATTCCTTTTAGTAGCTTCTCTTCAGAAACAAATCTCTCAAGCCTTTCCAGGCCACTCTGTTTCTGCTGGGCCTCACACAGCAGAAAAATAAAAAATAAAAATAAAAAAATCTAAGGCAGTCTCCCCAAGTGATCATGTCCCAGCCACCTCTGCCTCTGTCTTCTGTCTCCAGCATATCAGAAGCTGCCAGCATTCATTAATGATGTTGAGATTCCAGAAGCCAAGCCACTTTCCTGGGAATGGAGTGACACGAGGCTTTGTGACAAACCACATCTGAAAGGAACAGAAGCTACTGCTGTTCAAAGTCTGTCTTCCAACAGCCACTACCTCCAGAAAGCTGAAGTCCCTCCTAGGAGCAGGCTCTGGTGGCAGTGCCTGTGCCCTGGGAGGGGAGCCCCAGGAGCACCTCCAGTGTTCCAACTTCTCTTGCTCCCTGAAGGGAAGACAAATTGAATAAACACAGATTGAGTTCTTAGTATGGGCAAGGTCTTGCCAGGCATTTAGCACATCCTATCTCATTAAATCCTAACAAATCTGAGTAGGACTTCTTGTTCTCGTGTTACAGGGGAGGCTGTCCAATAGGATGTCTTCAACTCTGTAAACAAGAATTTCCAACTGACAGTGGTTTAAGTATTGTTGGTGTGGTGGTGATGAGCACAGGCTCTGAAGACAGAGCGCCTGCTTTCAAATCCTTGCTCTGTTGTTTAGTGTGTGCATAACTTTGGACAACTTACTTAAAACACTTTATGTTTCAGCTTCCTCATTTTTAAAATGGGAAAATAATAGTACTTCACCCTAGGATTGTTGTGAGAATAAAATGGGTTAAAGCACTGAAGGTACTCAGAACAGAGCCTAGGAAGTATAAACAGTCTAGGATCAGCTGAGTCCAGGGTGGTGCAGTGCTTCTATGATGTCAGTAAGGACCAAGACCTTCCCACCTTTCTGCCCTGCGGTCCACAGCATTTAGTTGTCATTTTCATGTGACAAGATGGCTGCCACAGTTTCAGGCATCACATGTAGAAATGATGACATGCAGCAAAGAAAGGAGGGCTCTTTCCTCCCATGTGTCTCGTTTTAAGAGGGAGGGAGGCTTTCCCCAAACTTATCCTTATGTTTCTTGGACCATAGTTGTGCTATATGGCAAAATCCTAGTTGCAAGGGAGTCTGGGAAAGCAAGTATCTGAATTCTCAGACCCTAGTGGGGTATAATTTCTGCCAGAAAAGAAGCAGAGATGTGGGGGTGTGAAAAATGACTATTGTTTAGACCACTAATGACATAGAGAAACTGATTTTCAGAGTTGTTAAATCACTTAAGGTCACATAGCCAGTATATGGCAGAGCTGGGACATGAAAACAAGTCTGGAACTTCTGCTGAAGTTGCCACCTCCCAGATGATTGAAAACCATCTTAAATGGAGACCAGAACAAGATTCTACTCTATTTATCCAATTGAAAGGAAATATAAAAGGGCTTGTTCAGGAAAAAAAAAATCCCTGAACATGCTACAGGGAAAGAAATTATATTAATTGAGCTAAAAACTAAACATTCATTTAGCCTAACTAGTGACTATTTTTGAGGGAAAAATATGTTTTCTGGTCCTTTGCATCTTTCTTTTCTCTGAAAAGGTATAGTGCATTATTCATAATGTAATAAAGTTTTGCTTGATGGAAGAACTTTTAACTGAAACCTTTAGGGAAAGAAAACATGGAACACAGACTCTTATCTTTCTTCTTGCTTTGAAACAGAAGAGAGCAAGTAGGTAAGGATTCTAAAATTGCGCCTAAGTTCGAAGGCTTTGTTCTTAATTTAACTGTTACCTCCAGTTACTCTTTCCACTAAGCTAAGGAATCCCACTGGTTACTAACAGACTGAATAGGAATTCCCATCCCTCTTAATATTGATGGCTCTGCAGCTCCTATTCCTATAAAAGAAAGCACGCATTCTAGGGAAGGGAAAGGAAGAAAGCAGGGAGCCTGAATGGATAGAAAACCCACCTCAGAAATTGTCATTCCAAAGTGGGCTCTCAGGGTAGGAGCTGCTAAGAGACCTGTAGTTCTCTTTAAGATAAGTAACAAGTATCTCCACCCAAGATGGGCACCAAGACCCCAAGATGGAAATTCTCAAAGTGGCCAGGCCAGAAAAGTGAAGGTGAGGAAGAAGTAAAGGTCATTCCCAAACTTGGGGGAAATTCCTCGGTGGACAGAAAGTACAATACAAGGTTGGGGGAGCATAGGTTCTCTCTTGAAGCTCTAGTTCACCAGTGACAGGGGGGATACTTCTAAAGCGTAACACTGCATAGTCATAAGAAAACTGAAAGAGATAGATTACACTTTCAAATCCAAAGAAAGGGTTAATTCTTTCCAGGAGAGTACTGACCTCCATGCCAGCAAGGTTAGCACAAAGCCTGAACCTGTAGTAACAGCAGCAGCAGCAGCCACCACCACCAACTAGAGTCCCCATTACACACAGAGGAGAACACCAGGGGACCACTCAGGAAGGCAACTGTGATAGGAAAGAAAACTTGTGGACTCTGAAGCAGTTTAACAAGGAAAAGGAATTTGGAAGCTGAGGTACCAGAGCTTCTCCTGGGTTGGATCTTGGAAGCTATTATCATTGTTTCTAACAGCAATTATGAAGAGGGGGCATTTAGTAAGCAATAATATGAGCTAGACCTTGTGCTAAGCAAAACAAGGCACTTTTGCCTGAGTTAATTTGTTTAATGCTCAAACAATCTTATAAGAAAGGAACTATTACATGTCTATGCTGTAAAAGGGTGAAAGCTTAAAAAGACTGCTCAGAACTATTACTAGTGAGTGGCAGAGTCAGGGCTCAAATCCAGGTCTAGCTGACTTCAGAGCTCACAGTCCTAATAGAACAAGCCTTGGCAGCAGCTGGACTGTCAATACTCGTTTTGTTACTGGCTCTACAACTCTGGGCAACCACTTCCTTATCTACAAAATTTGGATAAAACTACTCGAATTAGGGAAAAACCGGCATTTTTCCCTTAGCCCTCTCAATTTTGGATCAAAAACACTTGAAAATATATGTACTTGATAATTGATTTTGGTTCTGGCACCACAGTGGAAAGACCAGCTGTCCAAATAAAGGTTCTTCCCAAGACCCACGTCTTCAAAGCTTTGTAGGTAGCTTTCCTTCCTGCATTCCCCTTATGTTTTCTACTCAGTGTTGTGTCTCAGGTCCATAAAAGAACCTCAGCCACCTTCTGCATCCGGCCTCTGTTCCTTCTGTAAGCAATTTCCTGCTTATGATGCCATCCTGAGCTGTACTATAGCCACTAATGGCTCCTTTCTCCCTCTTTATGCAATTCACGGCTCCAGATAATAAGGGGCTTCCGACTTCCATCTTATGGAAACATTGAAAACAGGAACCACAAAAGGAAACAAACCAGGGAATAATCTATCCTACTCTCCTTCCTGTTAGAGTAGACAAGCTGCCCCTCTTTTCACCTAAAGCTGATCTTCTGCCCATGCTTAAGGTCCAATTCCCTTTTGGTCCAGAAGATGTGTGCACTACTGCTTATCCTTTTTTTCCCCCTAACCTCAGGTGTAGAGGACTGTGTTAATGATTCCCAGTTCAGGGCGCAGTTTCATCATTGGCCCATACAAAGTCCCTATCTGTCTCTTCTCGTCACATTCCCATTTCCCACCCCTCACCCTACAGCAACAATTGCATACTTTTACAATAATTAGTGTGTTTGTATGGCTTCCTAAACAATGTGTATCACTGTTGTCATGTTTTATTTATTTTTTAATTCATCCCCTCCCCTTCCCCCATACGGTTGAGTCCTCTATCCACTCATCTGGGAACTGAACCTGGGACCTCCCACGTGAGAGGTGTCCAACAGGCTGAGCCACATCTGCTCCCTGTGGGCTGCTGCGTCTGCTGGCTGCTCCTTGCCATAGGGGCGGCATCTGCTCATCTTCTTTTAGGAGGCACCAGGACCTGAACCCGTGACCTCCCATGTGGTAGACAGGCAACCAGCTGGTTAAGCCACATCTGCTTCCCAGTCATGTATTTTTAATTAACGTAAATGATAGTGTTATAAATCCTTACTAACCAAAGTGTGGTCCGTTGACCAGCAGCAATGTACATTGTATATAAACACAGAAACTCAGTTCCCATCCCAGATCTACTTAGTCAGAACCTGCATTTTACCAAGATCCCCAGGTGATTTGTATGCACATTATAGTACGAAAAGTACTGATATATAAATCTCTTATTTTTTTTTACTAATAGTAGCACTATATTTTTAAGATCTATTACTGTTGCTATGTAGAAATATAATCCATTTCTCCATGTACTTCATGTCATGCATCCCCCAGAAGTCACTATCCACTTGCAGTTTGGGCAAATAGTTGCCTCCAGGTTCCTACCACAAGAAATGCTACAGCAGACATCTCCAAAAAGGGCTTCTTATGGACCATTGTGAAAATGCCATTGGAATATCAACCTGGGAATGCAGTGGCAGGGCTGTTGTGTTGCCTATACTAAATTTTCTTAAAGATAAAATCAGCTTACTCTCCAGTAGGGCCAGTAGTCATTTTCCTATGTCATTGCATCTACTATTCTAAAACTTCCAATCTGCCAAGCATAGGGATCTTTTAGAGCAACTCATTTTAAGATAGGGATAATAATATCACCTACATCACAGAACTGATGTCTGTTAACTTTGCCAGTGTCCTTTGTTGAAAAGAAAGCTTTAACTTTAATGTATTCAAATTCATTAGTTTTATGCTTTGTAGTTTACACTTTAAACTTTGTTTAGAGGAAGCAGATGTGGCTCGAGCGGTTGAGTACCCATCTCCCACACGGGAGGTCTGGGGTTCGGTTTCTGGTGCCTCCTGAAAAAAAGAAGACTGAGCAGACAGCAAACGCAAACAATGAGGGCAGGGGAGGGGAGAAATAAATAAAATAAATCTTAAGAAAAAAAAGCTTTGTTTAGAAATATCTTTGATGATTCTAGATAATGAACACATTCATTACTCTAATTCTATGTTTACTTTTCACATTTAGAACTTTTATCTACCTAGGTTCCCCCATTGTATGTAGTATTAGTTTTATTTATTTTCCATCTAATGATCATTTTCCTCCAAGCCCAATTTACTAAACTATCTAGACTTTGTGATGATTTCTGTTATCACCATATACATAGGTCTGTCTTGGAGTTTTCTATATGGTTCCAATGATGCATTTGCATATTTTTGTCCCAGTATCACACATTTTATTACTATGGCCTTGTAACATGTCTTAATATCTGGTAGGGTGAATATGCCTTCTTTGTTCTGTCTTTTTAAGATTTATCTAACCATTACTTCAAGTAATTTTAGGTAGACTTGGTGGCATTTTTTCTTTTTCTATTACTAGAGTTATTTGAATAAAATAGGAATTGACTGGTCTTTGAAAGTTTGGCAGAAGTCATCAATGAAAACATGCTGGCTTGGTGTTTGGGGAGAGGGGAGAACTTGAATATTTTAATTTATTCTTTTCAAACCCCATATATTTTGTCAATTTATTGACTGCTTCGTTTGTGATATTATCTTATATTATTTTTATTTATATTAAAATTACTAATTCTAAATTACTTAATTTCCAATCACTATTTTCTCTTAAACCCAAGAGTTGATTAGTAAAATGTAATTTATTTTACAAAGACATGGGCTTTTTAACATTAAAATTAGAAAACATTGTCGGTATTACATTAATATAGAATTGAAACTTTCTTTGGATTCCATTATTTAGTCTATTTCTCTGTGTTCTGTATGTGTGCTACTGCAATCGCTCATAACTGACCTCCCTATAACACTTTGACCAAAATGTGGTCTGTTTCCATAGTACAGAGTTTTTATTCTTTTAGAACACAAATACTGTTCTTGTCACACAAATCTGTGCTTACCATCATCACCACCCCAGCCCCATCTCTACTGTGTATTTGGAACTCTGCATTGAATTCCAATTGTTTTTAGGATCAAAACCACAATACTTAACACAGCCCAAAAGCCTGCACACACACACCCACCTCTGCAGCCCCTCATTTTTGGTGTTCCAGCTACAATGCTTTGCAGCTTATATTTCCTCAAATGCACAATGCTTCCTCCTTCCCTGGGGCATTTAAATCTGTTTGCTCTACAATGTTTCTCCCCAGCTGCCTTTGCCCACATAACTTATACCTATCCCTCATATCTCAATTCTATCATATCTTCTTCAAGAAAGCCTTCTCATGCTGACCTCATGGCTAGGTCAGGGCTCACCTCCAACCACAAGCTCTCAGAGCACACATTGGTCTGTTATTGTACTTATAATAGTTGTAATCATATATATAATTGTGTGATTCTTTGATTAATACACATCTTGCTCACTAGAATGTGTGCTCCATTAGGACTGGGAGGGTCTACTTTTGTTCACTATAATTTTATTCCCAGTTCCTAGTACATTGTCCTTATTAAACATTTATTAAAGGAAAAGTAAATAATCTAGAATGGAAAAGTAAACCTGACATTTCAAAGCTAAATTTGACCTCCTAGTTGCCATGCACTGGAGGGGAATCCAGCCAGTCCCCCCCACTCCCACCTTTTCCACACACCTCACAGAGATGTAAAGCAGGCTAAATCAGATGAACAGCAATTCTACTCTTAGGTAATAAAAAAAATTAAATGCACATGTGTTTCAAGAAACATGTTTAAGAATGGCCTTAGCCCCACTAATCATAATAGACATATTAATAGAATGAATAAATTGTGGTATATTTACACCTGGAGATACTATGCTATCAAGAAAATAGACAAGATGTTGCTTCATGCAACACATGAATAAATTTCACAAAATTAATGTTAAGGAAGCAAGACTAAACACAAAAGAATATGTACTAAATGATTACAGTTATAAAAAGTTCAAAAACAGTCCAAATTAATATCTAGCATTTAGAGTTGCACATATAGGTAAGAATAATGGGGGAGGGAGAGGTCTACAATTGGAAAGAGTTCCATGGTGGGTTTCTGGGATGGGGGCTTGCAATATTTATTATTTCTTTACTCAAGTAGTGATTTTAGGTGTTTGCTATATAATACTTCTGCATATTTTATGTTTTGTATGCTTTTCAGTATGTATATTTTACTTCACAAAGAGTGAAAGATTATGAAAGATTAAAAGGAATAGCATGTAAAATGATAAACTCACAAACCCCTTGCATATATTCTGTTTAGTCAGGGGTGGGGACTCTGAGAAATGTTAAAGAAAAACTTTAAGATCAAAGTTTTTGTATTATTAAAGGTGGAAAGTTTCATTTGGTAAACAAAGCAGCTTAAAGAATTGTTGATTATACAGAAACCTAGAACATAATTTAGAAAAGGAGAGAGACACCTAAATAGCTCTGAACAAGAGAATAATAAGAATTTGAAAGAATGGAGTTGGCAACTCATGAGTTGAGAAAGATCTCAAGGGAGAAAGAGAAAGATTCAGAGATGATGACAACCCAGGACCTAACTTAGATCATAGCTCCCTGTTTAAAGAAATGAATGATGTTGTTTTAGGACAGTGTCTGATATTCAATTTTAACCCATTGCCTGTTGTTCAATAATCAGTGATCCTATTCTAGTCTCCAAAATTTCAGTAAAGGTTATTCACACACAACAGCTTTATGAATAGTGGTACCAGGGAAGAAATGAAGGAATGGATACAATGCCTGACATAGATCAAGACAGTGTAGAAACAACAGCAGTCAGAGAAGCAAGATAGAAAGAGAATTCCTAGATGAAGACCAGAGCAAGAGGTGACCAGAAGAAAAATTAACAAGCTGGATTTTCCACAGCATGTAGAATGGGGTCTCAAGCACTCTATTCAAGTATTTCAGGAAAACATTATCCCAGCAGTCTGGACGACTTGAGGGTGCCAGGAAATGAATACTTCATCACTCCCCGCCTTACCAGCACCTGACATGTGTGGCCCAGCAATTCAATGTTTTTATACATAGTCGAATACAGGCTGCAATTAAAGTTGATCAAAGACCCCAGTTCTTTAGAAAGAATGTTATAACCTTAAAAATCCTAGGTTGAGGGTTTATGTAGAAGGAGGAAAACAGAGAAGAAACAGGCAGTGCATATGATGAAATAAAAAGATTGAAACTTAGAAATGTTATCCAGGGTGTCCAGAAAACTTTGTTATAGTTGAGTCAATTCCTTGCTTTCTCCTGTAATTACCTTTCTTCACCCTAGAGAGGTATATGAAGGGCATAGCCTTCAGCTATTAAACATGTGCCCTTGTTGGTGATGCCCAGATCTTTTTTAAAAAGTCATGAGAGACCTACAAGCTCTTAGAGTGCCCACTCAAAGAGAAGAAAGGGGAGAATTTAGTTCCTTATCCAAATAGAACTGTCTGGGGTGAAGAGGGTATAGTGCAATATAGTCACCAAAGCAATGTGCTTTCCTCTCTGTGCTTCAACCCCCACACATACCCCCAGCCATACTCCCAGTGGTAGTTTGAGGCTTTTATGTGCCCCAGAAAGATCATGTCCTTAGTGCTAATCCATTGCTGTGCGTGTGAACCTATTGTAGGTGGGACCTTTCACTTAGGTTACTTCAGTTAAGGGCCTTTTTATTAGGTTACTTCAGTAAGGCATGACCCAGGGGGGGATCTTAATCCTCTTACTGGAGTCCTTTATAAATGGGATGAATTCAGTTGAAGAAGGAGAAAGCCACTGAATCAGGAAGCTGAAGCAAGGGGACCCAGAGAAGGGAGAGACTAGCAGATGCCACCACTGTGCCTTGCCATGTGACAGAAGTCCAAGATTGCCAGCAGCTGGTCTTGGGGAGAAAACCATATCCTGATGAATCCTTGATTCGGACATTTCATGGCCTCAGAAATGTAAGCTTATAAGTTAATAAATCCCCATTGTAAAAGCCAACCCATTCCTTGTATATTGCATTCTGGTAGCCAAGCTAACTGAAACACTCCCTAAACACTGATGACTTGTGTAACAATAAGCATGGTGAATCAGTAACATCTCCAGAAGAACATGGAGGAAAAGCAAGCCCTGGCACTATATATTTAACATCCATACATGGGCCTTCCAACATCTCATGTCAGAATCCACATAGACTATTAACCAGGGAAAAGTAATAGGAGGACTACCTTTCTTGTAAGCACACTTACAGTTCAAGTCACCTCTAAAATTCTAGAACTAAAGAACATCAATAGCAAAAGCTCTCTCCCTTGTGTTTTTTTCCTTGAACAGGGTTTTCTTCCCTGGCTTTGTTACTGAGGATCATACAGCTGCCCCATCTGCCCCTCTATCAAGTTGTCATTCTTTTGGTCCTGCATTTTATCTGTTCAAAATGTGATAGCCTCACATTTCTTTGATTTTTTATTTCTAAAAATGCACTCAGTGTCTCAAAGGCTTCTTTGCTCATGCACACAATTTCTTAGATATTAAGAGACTCAAGAAAGGAACAATCTAGACAGCCCCAGGCATATGAAGATTGAACAGGAACAAAAGTGTCATTTCCCGACCCCATATATCCTCTTTGGGAGAGGTTAAATCATTTATCTGCAACATGGTGTTGAGGTCTTTGACAGCACTGGAGATCAGAAAAAGCTGGAGGTCAGAAAGTTAAAGCTTGATGTAAAATTAATGAAAACTGAACTAAATCAAGAGTATATTTGGTGTGAGAATTGTGTAGCAGGATGTCAGGTGGCTGCTTAGGAGCAGGAGGAAGCAGTGCAGGGGGCTCTAGATGAGAAGTCAAAACACTCGGGTCCAGGCCCAGAGATCAAATGACTTTTCTGTAGCTTTTTCCTTATTTGTAAAGTGGCAATAACAGCACATGTGTGGAAGTTTACTGTATAGATTAAATCAGGTTATTTTTGTGAAAACACCAAGCATATAATAAGTATCTGGGAATCTGATTCTAGTCCTTTGACAGCCTCCAGTTCTACATGTGAGTCAAATCACCCATTAATCCAACTCTATTGTACCAGAACCTGGTGTCATGGAAATGTGTCAAGCCTCCTGGATTGTCTCTATAATACCATGTTTTCAAATTCTGACAAGCCTTGAACATCTGTGCCAAATTATGTCAGTTGCTAAATTATGTCAATTGCCAAACTATGTGACAACCAGAATCTTTATGTCTTTGTAATGTTACAGGGTTTAATTGTCATAACACTAGGACCAAAAGCATCATTTTGAATATGTGGGAAATATATAGAAGTATTTTTTGTTCTTTTATATACTTTATTATTTTTTAAAGATACTTAGATTACATAAATGTTCCATAAAAAATATAGGGGATTCCCATATGCCCTGCTCCCTAGCCCTCCCACATTTTCCCACATTAACAACATCCTTCATTAGTATGGCATATTCAGTACAATTGATGAACACATTTTGGAGCATTGCCACTAAGCATGGATTATAGTTTACATTGTAGTTTACACTCTCTGCACAGTTTTCTAAGTTATGACAAGATATATAAGGGCCTGTATCTGTCATCGCAATGTCATTCAGGACAATTCCCAAGTCTCAAAAATGTCCCCATATTACAACTATTTTTTCCTATCCCTCCCCTCAGAACCTCTGGTGGCCACTGCCTCTACATCAATGATAAAAGTTCTTCCATTGCTAGAATCACAATGTCTATAGTAGAATAACAGTAAGTCTACTCTAGTCCATCATTCATTCCCCAATCATGAGGATTCTGGGACAGTGATGCCCACTCTGCCTCTAATTGAGAGGGGGCTTAGATCCCATGAGACAAATGGATGGGACTCTCTTACTTGCAGTTGCAGACTCTCTCTGTTTCTTGGGATGGTCATTGTCCATCATCTTCTCCTTGTTAGTTGTCCTGGGTTAGGTCAATGAACTGGAGAGTAGGTGTTGCAACTCTGTTAAGACTCAAGGTCCAGCTGGCACATGAATAGCCCAAAGATTTAAGTCTCTTGGATGTACACCTATCAACTCTAGTACTAACTAAAGGTTCAAATAGAAGGAACAGAAGAGCTATGTGTAGGGAAACCACAACCGAGTCCAATCTGTCACACTGGGGAGCATAAATTCCAAAGTAGGGCCCTCTGGCAAGGCACCAAACTCCTGATACATAAAAGTATTTAAGAGGTTTGGAACCAACAGAACTTTGTGACTCAATACACTAAACTAACCATAATGGAGAAACAGTCAAGCAAATAAAATTGTTTGTTCCTGAGTTATGAGCTCTCTGGAAAATTCAACTCATGTGTTAATAGAAAAAGCACACTGTTCTAGCTCACAAGGAAATAAAGCATCTCTAAAAGGTAATAGAGTAGTTCCCCCAAAAAGCAATAGATGTTTTGTGCTATACAACTGAGAATATAACACATTTATTAATACCTAAGTTTTTATAAATTGAATCCTTCTTTTCCAGTGATTTGCCTGAGATATCATAAAAATCACACTTAAAAGAAAATAAACTTTAAGATTTCTAGCTACAAAATAGTGAGAAGTTCTTTTCAGAAATCACGCCAAAACAAAGATTACAAGAAACGCAATGAAACTAGATGACAATTCAATGCCAAACAAAAAATATATATGAGAGATCTTTCAAATGCCATCATGTCAAACAAGCATGTGGAAAGACGTCAAAAGGACATCAGAGCTGTACTCTTAGACCCAAGCTGGCAGAGTTCAATTCTTCCAATTGGTGGCATACTTCAAAGGGCAAAGCCCTTTGTGTGTTATGAGAAACTTCTTTATGTACCAGGAAGAATCCTGGCAGCCATCTTAAACATTTAATCCTGTTCCTTTCCCAGCATGAACTTTCTGCAAATTAATGGTTCAGGAAAAACCTTATTCAAAGATAAATAAATATTTAAAAAAGAATAAGTATGTTACAAATTTTTTAATGTTGGGGTTAAAGAACAAGAATATTTAAGGTCAAAAGAAAAATATTTATTAAAATTTATTAAAATTATGGCCATAGAGAAAATGAAAATCAAAGATAGCAAGTGAGTTCAAAATACCTTAAAAAATAGCTCAACATAGACTTAAACTGCTATGGAAATATGTGGAAAGACAACAGCAAGGAAAAAAAAAAAAAAAACACATGCTGAGTTCAGGAATAAAATGGGAGAAAAAACTAAAACCATTATAGATTGAAGACCACAGTGGAAACAACACAAGCCAGAAAAGATACTGCTAAAAACAGGTAAAGAAGCTTGAGAAAAATGAGCTTGACAAAGAACAAAGAGTTTAAAATGGCAGGAGAAGATAGATATACATAAGAAAGGGGGGTCAATGCTTAATTTGTATCCATGAAGAGCACTGCAATGATGATTCAGAAAAAAATACACACATATATATACAGAGACAGACAATTGTAAGCAACTGTGCATCTCAAATTCTCTGTAGTAAAGCACAATTTTTTAAATAAATTTTCAGTCCATTGCAAGCTGATACTTTTATTTAAAATGATGATGATGAAAATAATAATGTCACAGCAATGTCAAATGGCTACACAACTTTCCATATGCTTGCTTTCATTTCCTATATTTATCTCATGGAAAAATAGTGCATGGACCAAAAGTGGTCCATGAAGGAAACTTTGGTTATCTAGTATAAATATAACTGAAGAAATTTCCGAGGATGAAGTACAGAGTGTTAGAGATTGAAAATATGAAAGAAAATGTAAGAGACAGTGTACAGAATACTACTAATCAGTTTCTGAAAGAGAGAGTATAGTGAATGGGGAAGTTCCAAGAGATCTTGCCTAAGAAATTTTCAAGAATTGGTGAAACATGTGACTCTCTTGACATGTCCAAAATATAAATCAAAATGAATAAAAAGAAATCTATATCTATTTACATCACAGTGAAAACACAAAACACCAAAGACAAAGGGAATACCATAAAAACAGAGAGAGATAAAAAGATAGGTGACCTACAAAAGATATGAACTTATACTGATATCAATGAAAGATAGGAGATACTAGATAACATGCTTGAAATACTGAGAAAATGATATTCAATGATATTGAGAAAAAAGTACTATCAATAACAAATTCTATAATTACCTTAACTAAAACAAATAGCAAAATTAAGATATTTTCTGACAAACAAAAGCTAAAAAGAGTTTAACAATATCTTCTTCCTGAAGGAATAACTAAAGATGTATTTCAGGAAAAATAAAATTATTAAACTCCAAATGAAGAGCCAAAATGGAAGTAGAAATGATGAACAAATACATAATAAACTTGTCAGAAAATACAAGCACGAACTGTATACAACAATAATACAACTAAAGACTGCTGTGGGGGATAAAAAGCAAGCTTACAACTAAAATATCAGTCAAAATTAACAGAGAAAAACAAAACTGAAATATTCTAAGTTTCCTGTAATATTTGAGAAAAGGATATGTTGATTAACCCTGTTAAGTATATATAGTAAAAATTTAAATCAAGAAGTGGAAATAGAGTTTATTGCTTCTAAACCAATTGGAGGATATGGAATAAAAATAAATCCTGATCAGCACCCAGGAAGCCAGGAAAACAGAAAAAATATACAGCATAAAAAGCTACAATTTAAAATTCAAAATTTTTAACACTTAAAATATACATAAGGCTCCACTGCTAGCCATGGTGTAGTTAACTGGCAAAGAAAATGATGGAAATCATTATACAAGATATTTATTAGAAGGTAGGGGATAGAATGAATCAACAGTGATGCAAAGATAATGCATAGTCCTAAATATGTTATTCAACAGGAATAAATACAAATGTAATAGGCACTAATTTCAAGAAGAAAAGAACAGGAATTGGTAAAAATGAAAGAATATATTACTGAATAAGTATAATCCACATATCTAAGATTTTTGAAGAAAAAGTTAAACTTTAGCATACTTCATTAATAAAGGTAAAAAGCATACACACCCACGAACACAAGCACACATATCCAAATGGCAAAAAGGGATCCTTAACTCTAAGCCAAAAAATTTGAAATCCTGAATTATTTTTAAGTTCTCCTACCAAAACAAACATTCTATAAAAAAACAAAATACTATTTATCACACTGCCTCCACCTATTTCCCCTTCAAAGGAAAACAGCCTCAGACAAATTCACAGTTATTCAACTATATTTTAATGAACAAATAACTACAATATTTTTTAAACTGTTCTACAGCACAAATAAGGAAAGCTTCCAAAATATTTTTTATAATGCTAACAAAGCATTCTAACCAACAGCCTTCAAAGATAGCACAAAAATAAAGTTATTACATAAAATTTTAATATATTAACAAAGGAAATCCATCAAAATAGATTATATGATTATACTTGGAAGACTGAGAAGAAACTAAAAACTATTAAAACAAGTTCCAATTTAGGGTGATGAAAAGTTTTTGGTAAAATATAGTGGTGATATTAAAACCACATTGTGAATGCAATTACCACCACCAAATTATATATCTGAATGTGGTTAAAAGGGCAAATTTTAGGTGGTATGAATGTTACTAGAACAAAATTTTTAAAAGGACATAGGATTGTACAATATACACATTGATCCCTAATGTAAAATGCAGACTATAGCTAGTAGTACAATTATAATATTCTCTCAATTATAACAAAGATACCATATTAATGCAAAATTTTTTAAATGAGGCAGGAATATTGAAACCATTTTCTGCATGATCTTTCTGTAAAACTACAACTTGCTTAATAAATATTTTTCAAAAAATATAATTCTTGCAACATTAGAATATAAAATTACTACACAAATGACTTCCTAATTTATCAATTTAACATTATTTCAGTAAGTAAGATAACATGATATCAATTAGATAAATTGTTCTAAAGTTGATATGTAAAATTTTTAAGGAAGAATCAAACTCTGAATAAGGGATTCTATTGTGGGAAGATGGTGGAGTAAGAAGCTCCAGGACTCAGTCCTTCCACCAGAACAACTATTAGAGAGGAACTGTCTGAAACTACTATTTTGAAATGACAGAAGCCAGAAGAACACTGTATATTATCCAGGGAAGAACAAGTGGAAGAGGCTGATAAATTATAGTAAAGATCAATAAATTGTTCTCTCCATGCAGCAACTACCAGTGCCATCAACCATCCTCACCACAGGCCACCCTGGGGTCCAGGTCTGGCTGGCTCAGTGTGGACAAATGGGACATAAAAATTCTCTTCTCCAAGACCATGGGTAGGCATGGCCAATCACTGATCATGGCTTTTGATTACTGAATTCAGATCATGGGGGTGCCTGGCTCTAAGGGTGGTCAATGTTTCAACTCACCCCAGTGAAAGGCCATGGCAGAGGAGATTTAAAGATGTTGTGTGTCCTCAGGGCTGTGGGAGCCAGTTAGTTGAAGGGCTACATTTGCTGGGAAGGCCAAGAAAGCTCAGCTTTGGTGACCCATGGAAGAAAATCTTGTTGCCATTCCTAATCCTCACCCGAGGGAACTTTAGAGCTAACCTGCATCCCTTTGATGGATCCCTGTCCCTGTTTTGGCTGAGAAAGACTGACTTAGGTAATTCCTCTTCTGGGTGACCCTCCTCCCAGAATCTGCCCTCCAGGCAAAAGCAGATAGAGACAACAAAAGGAGTGAAAGAAACTGTAGAGACAGACAGACTGGGGCAAAGACTTGCCAACCTCAAACACTTGGCAAAAGGAAAGCAACATCCTTGGAAATAAAGAGGACAAACAAATTCTTGTAAACAGAGGAACTCCAAAACAACTAACAAGCAAAAGCCCTGGACAAGACACAGTCCCAGAAAGACAGGGAAAACACTCACATTGCATTTGCCTTGGGCTGAAGCTCAAGGAAACCTTCATCTTACCACCAACTGTTTACATAGTCAAGACACAGACATTTCAGGGAACACATCCCAGAGTGAATATTTTATTTT